>CABHPQ010171708.1:17036-43047 GCA_902168405.1 Peromyscus aztecus | reverse complement strand
CTGAGTGATTATTTTATAAGTGGGCTGCAGGACTATGGGGACTTGGCGGGATCCAGAAAGAAACTCTCCAGCTACAATTCACCAGCAGAAGGATGAGGTAGAGATTTTCTTCCCTTTATGAGCTGTTGTTTAGTTTTTGTTCCTGTGGTGTAGAGCCAATGGCAGGCAGAAGTTCATGTGCCGCTCGACTTCCAGAAAGTTATAATGGCCTATCTGTTCCACAGACTGCCCCTCACTGAGTTTTATCAGTGCCTCAACTGGCACTCCAATGGGCAACACCTGTCCTGTTTGAAAACCTCAACCCAAGGCAGCCTAGAATCACCTGAAAAGTTTCAGTTAAGTGATTACAGATAATCAGATTTATGAGCCTGGAAAGATGTCTCAGCGGTTAAAAGCACTGACTGCTTTCACAGAGGACCTGAGTTCAGCTCCCAGTACTCACATGGTAGTTAACAACCATCTAAGAAAGATAAAGAAGGAGGAGAAGAAGGAAGGGAAGGAGGAGGAGGAAGAGGAGGAGGAGGAGGAAGAGGAGGAGGAGGACTCCAGTTCTGGCCTCCATGGGCATCAGGCACACACTGGTGTATAGACATATATGCACACATTTATACACATAAAATAAAATCTCAAAACAAAATTTTAAGATAATCAGGTTGGCTTCTTGTTGTGTCTCTGAGGGACTGTCTTAATTGTTAATTGATGCAAGAGGGCCCAGCCACTGTGGATGACACCATTTCTGGGCAGGTGGTCGTGGGCTGTATGTGAAAACTAGCTGAGCATGGGCCTGTGAGGAAGTAGGCAAGCAGAATTCCCTCATGATTTCTGCTTCCAGTTCCTGTCTGAGATCGTGTTGTAACCCCCTTAGTGATGGCTTGTGACCTAAAAAACAAGCCAAAGAAGAAATCCTTTCCCTCCACCCAATTGCTCTTGAACAGATGAGTGTTCCATCACAGCAGCAGAAAGGAAACTAGAGGTCCATCCCAGCTTGCCACACCTCTGAGAAGTTCTCTGCCATGCAGCAGGCACAACACGCCCTCTCACCTCCTGGAGACAAGCCTGTCCCAGGTTTGTTCTTGGTGTCCTGCCTCGGCGTCAGTAGTGATGGCCACTTGGTCTACTATTCCTGCAAACTTCTCTTTTTACCCCTTGATAGTAATCCATTACTAGTTTTGCTTAAAATAACTTCTTTGAAGGTATTGTGGTGATCTGTGTCTTTACTAGACCCTGACTGACATCCCTGAGAAGTCCAGCAGCAACTGCAACAGCCAGAAAGAGTCAGGCTCAGCAAGGTTGATCTGCTGCTCTTGTGTATTTAGTCATGTGAGTGACACATGCAAAATCCCACTGAAGACCCAAATTATATATAAATGACCTTTCACCCTACTCTCTCCGGGGGCAGGTCCGGTGTTGGGAGCTTGGTGTGTGTCCATTTAGCCCTGGCCTCTCCCCTCTAATTAATTCATTTATTTCCAGTTTTGGCTTCTGGTGGTGGTGGTGGTAGTATGTGTGTTTAGGTAGTGGATCTGTAAGATAAAATTCCTACCGATTGAATTAGCTAGCCAAATAATACAGGCATTTAAAATCCAGATCTCCCTTCGGAAAGACTGAACCAATTTCTAATACCATACAGTGCAGAGTTGACTTCATGAGATGTCAAAGTCAGAAGGAACTATAAATGCCACACAGTTAAAACTTTGATAGATGCCGAACTAAAGGTCCATAGAAAGTTGACTGTTATTTTTTTTTCTTTTAGTGAAAAGAGATTTTTTTTTATGCATTATATTCTGATTATGGTTTCCACTCCCCCAAATCCTTCTAGTTCCTCCCTACATTACCTCCAACCCAGATCCACACCCTTTCTGTCTCACATTAGAAAACAAACAGGAATCTAAGGAATAATAATGAAATAAAATAAAATAAAACAAAAACAAATTGGAATAAGACAAAACAAACAGAAGAAAAGGAGCCAAAGAAAAAACACAAGAAACACACAGAGACGCAAAGACACACGCATTTGCACACTCAGGAATCCCCATAGAACACAAAATTGGAAGCCGTATGTATATGTAAAGGACCTGTAAGATTTTTTTAAATACCCTATACAGCATTAAGAGACAAATAACCTCCAAAGATGTGCCGTCTTCTGTTAGTCTTCTACTTCTGGGAATGGGGTCTACCCTTAAGAGTGGATTGTTTCCCCAGCGAGACTCCCTAGGAGAAAACTAATTTTTCATTCATAGGTGGTTATCAGTTGGAGCTAGCTTCTGGGTTAGGGATGGGGCTGGGTCCACTTCTCTCAGTTCTAGGACCCCATCTGGTGCAGGCCCTGTGCCTGCTGCCTCGGGCTCTGTGAGTTCATACTTGCATCCCCGGTTGTGTTGTGTTTAGAAGGTCATGTCTCCTTGGTGTACTCAATCCCCTGTGGCTCTTAAGCTCTTTTTGCCTCCTCTTCCACAGAGTTCCCTGAGCCCTAAGGGGAAGAATGTGATGGAGACGTCCCAATTGCGGTCGAGTGTTCTCTCCATATTATCCGGCTCTGGGTCTCTATATGTGTTCCCATCTGCTGCAGGAGGAAGCTTCTCTGACGCTGGCTGAGCAAGGCGTGGATCAGGAGTAGAGCAGAATGTCATTAGGAGTCGTTTTATTGCTACCTTCCTTTAGCAGGAACGTGTAGGATTTGGTTTTCTCCTAGGCCCGTGGACTATCTAGTCTCAGGCTCTTGCCTCCCCAAGCCATGCTGGGCATAGGTTCCATCTCACAGAGTAGACTTTAAATCAAATCGTATCTTGGTTAGTTACTCCCACAAGCTTTGTTCCACCATTGCAGTGGTGTATCTTACAGGCAGGGGACCCATTGGAGAGCAAAGGGTTCGTAACTGGGTTGGTGTTCATGTTTATCCTTTGGTAGCATGCAAGGTACCTTCCAGTACCATGAACTTAGTCCACAGGGTTGAAGGCTCTAGGTAGGCGCCAGCTCAACTCCTCCATATTCAATGAGTTGTACGGGTGTTGTCTTCAGCAACAGGGCCTTACCATCAGTTTGTAAAGCGCAAACAATAGCCTTGGCAATAGCCTGGGCTATCTAGAGGTTCTCATGAGACCCCCTTCAGGAAACAACTTGATTAAATATAACCCATTCCTTATACTGGAAGCTTTATTGGTGACAAGAGATGTCCAGTTGGGACTCTGTATCCCCTATTACGCACCAACTCCAGTTCTTTGTGTTCAGTGAGTAAGGTGCTGAAGTCTCCCACTATCACTGTGCGAGGATCGATATGTGATTTGAGCTGTAGTAGTGTGTCTTTTATGAACATGGGTACCCTTGTGTTTGGTGCATACATGTTTAGAATTGCAGTATCCTCTTGGTGGATTTTTCCTTTGATGAGAATATAGTGTCCTTTCCTGTCTCTTCTGATTAGTTTTGGTTGCCGTCTGTTTGCCAAATACTAAA
Organism: Peromyscus aztecus; assembly: GCA_902168405.1. Lineage (NCBI taxonomy): Eukaryota > Metazoa > Chordata > Mammalia > Rodentia > Cricetidae > Peromyscus > Peromyscus aztecus. Next base: position 39,597 of record CABHPQ010171708.1, on the reverse strand, counting down.
ATGCTACACCATCTTGTTTCTTGGGTTCATTTGCTTAGAATATCTTTTTCCATCCTTTTAACCTGAGGTGATGTCTATCCTTGATGTTAAGGTGTGTTTCTCGGATGCAGCAGAAGGAAGGATCTGGTTTTCACATTCAGTCTGTTAATCTATGTCTTTTTATTGGGGAGTTGAGACCATTGATGTTGAGGGTTATCAATGAGCAACGTTTGTTGATTCCCATTATTTTGTTGTTATGGTGTGGGTTCCCCCCCACACACACTCTTTTGATTTGCTTGTCTAATATTATTTATTCCTTGTGTTTTCTTGGGTGTGGTTAACCTCTTGAAGTTGAAGCTTTCCTTCTAGAGCCTTCTGTCGAGCTGGATTTGTAGATAGATACTGCTTAAATTTGGTTTTATCATGAAATACCTTTTCTCCATCTATTGTGATTGAACATTTTGTTGAATATAGTAGCCTGGGCTGGTATCTGTGGTCTCTTAAAGTTTGTAGAACATTCATCCAGGCTGGCCCTTCTGGCTTTTAGAGTCTTTAAAAAAATCAGGTGTCATTCTCATATGTCTGCATTTAAATATAAATTGGTATTTTTCCTTTGTAGTGCTTAATATTTTTTCTTTGTTCTGTGTATTTAGTGTTTCGATTATTATGTGTCAAGGAGATTTTCTTTTCTTTTCCAATCTGTTTGGTGTTCTATATGCATCTTGTACCTTTATAAGCATCTCCTCTAGGTTAGGTAAATTTTCTTCTATGATTTTGTTGGAGATATTTCTGTGCCTTTGATCCGGGTTTCTTTTCCCTCCTCTATTCCTATTATTCATAGATTTGGTCTTTTCATAGTGTCCCTGATTTCCTGGATATTTTGTGCCTGGATTGTTTTAGATTTAATATTTCCTTTGACTGAGGAATCCATTTCTTCTATCTTGTCTTCAGTGCCTGAGACTTTGTTGGTACGGCTTGCCTCTAAGGTTCTTGTTCAAGTTCCTAAACTTTTCGTTTCCAGTTTTCCCTCTGTTTGGATTTCCTTAATTGATTCTGTTTCCACTTTCATGTCTTGAATTGTTTTCTTCATTTGATTCCACTGTTTTTTTTTCATAATTTCATTAATGATTTTTTTTCATAGCCTAAGGACCTCTAATATATTCATTAAGGCTATTTTGAAGTTCTTGTCTTGTGCTTCAGGTATGTTACATTTCTCAAGGCCTGCTGTAGTAGAGTTGCTGTGCTCCAGTGGAGACATACTGTCCTGGCTGTTGCTGATTGTACTTTTATGCTGACATCTAGGCATCTGGGTTTGGGATGATTGTGATTCTAGGTGCTGATATGTGGTCTCATCTCTGCTGCCCTCTCTGATTCTTAGGGTGGTATAGTGGCTGTGTGTTGCCTGATAGAGAATGCTTCTGGGATCCTGACTTGAGGTTCCTGGATAGACTATGCTTCTAAGTATTGGGAGCTCATACTTCAGAACGGGAATAAGCTAGAAGGTGGAGGCTGAGAGAGTCCACAGGAGGTAGGAAAGCAGGGTGTGCACCAGGATCTGCTCAGTCCCCTGGGGATGGGAGCAGTGAGGGAAGAGAGGTCACAGCAGGTGGTCTGTTACAGAGACTGGGGGATTGGATTTGGAGGTGAGGAGGGACAGTGAGCATTGCCTGTCTCCTTCCCTGGCATGCCAGGTTCCCAGGGAATGGCGGAGGGAGTTGGTAGCTAAGACAAAGGAATGGGATGGTGGGGAAGGCTGTAGGAAATCTGCCCAGAAATGACTTCCCAGTGCCACACCATTGGCCCAACCCAGAATGGAAGGACCCCGGTTAGACTAAGCTTGGAGCAGTTACATCTAAAATAACCATTGGAACTGAAGCATTTTTTTCATGTCACACTATTAAATCCCACATTTCAAGCCAAATAATCCAGGTATGTTGAACCATGGTGCTTTCCCAACCTGAACCACCCAGCGATTGGCCAACTGTCCTATTCAGAACTCTAACATCTAATACTTCTAAGAGATTGGATCCATCAGGATCAAGCTTCTACCAATAGCTCCTCTGGCAAACTGGGCAGTCAGAAGGCCCCTAATGCAATTTGATGGAACACTCCCAAATACACTCGTATAAAGAGAGCAGGGGATAACCACCTGTTCAAAAGGTTGTCCCGGCATGTTGAGCTTGCGTGTGGTTGTAAGTGACAGTCTGCCTTTAGAAGAGCAGAAAGAAGCCCATCCCGCCAGCCTCCCTCTATGTCTGCAGGGCAGGGCACACTCAAAGGGCTGCGGCAAGCGTGAAACTGGAGCTCAGTCTTGAGCAAATTGTGTTGCTCCTGGACTTCCACTTTTGTCAGATTTATTTGCTCTTATAAAGGAAGCCATTGACACCAAATGAGGTTTCAGAATATCGACAAGCACCTGAGGACTCTCCAGTCCAGTGTTCTGGGGCCCAGCCTCTCTCTGGCTCCGCCCTGCCCTCCGAGCACTTAATTTCCCCATCTCCAATTGTGCTGTGAGCTCACACACAGGCTCTTCACCCCTGTGGGCCCGTGTCCTGCAGGGACCCAGGGACAGAAATGAAATTCTAGTAGCTCCACTGCCACTATCTAGGGACCTCCAGCGTAGCTAAGGAGTAAAAAGCAAAAATCCTTCCATTTATCTAGGTCCTCATAGTTAAAGTAGTTTCTTTGGTTTATTTTGTGTTTTGAATTTGCATTAATATGTTTTAGATCAAAACACAATATTGCTTTATTCCCCCTTTTTCTATGATGAAATAGGCATGTGGGTTCTCCTTGTAAAACTCCACACAGGCCGATATCACATACCCTTTTTAAATTATTCCCCACTCCCCTCGGGTAAGAAAATCAGAAGGGGAATTTCAAGAACCCCCATGTGAAGCTGGTTCAGCTCGCCTTGATGCATCAAATCCGTATTTCTCAACCTGTGGGTTGTGACCCCTTTGTGGTCCCATAGCAGATCTCCTGCATATCAAATATTTTCATTACAGTTCATGTCAGTAGCAATATTACAGTTATGAAGTAGCAACAAAATAATTTTATAGTGGGGGAGGGGCATGGGGGGTGGCACCACAACATGAAGAACGCTATTAAAGGGTCCTAGCGTTAGGAAGGTTACAAACCACTGCATTAAATGATCTGCCCTCACTAAGAATTCAAAGATGAATGGCAGTCCTTAGAACCAATCAGATCTGTAGTGTGCCAACATGATCACCATATAGAGTAGCAGATAAACTAGACAGGCCATGATCAAGGTACATCCTCCAGTTTAGAAACCTGGAGCAACTCCCTGCAGCTTTTTTTCTTTTTTTTAGTAGAATGAATTACAGAAACAGGCAATTCTGTATCCGTCAGGTGCATCTTTTTATTTGTATCAATTTTATTCTTATAAAATACCTATTTCTTATATAAGAGATAATTTTGAGTTCACAAACCAACTTGTCCAAAATGATAGGCTATGAGACAGCCAAGCTAGAACCTGAACTCAGGTCCAGCAAACCCAAGCTCACTGTTAATCTACTATCCTCTCAGCTCTTACTCCCTTTGGGACCACAGGGACCACATAGGCAGACCCAGCCTCGGGTGAGTTCTGCTTCCGGTTGTCAGGTTCAAGCTGGTACCTACACACTGAGGATGGCAGAACCCGAAGCAGCTCGAAGTCACAAGCACCAACAGAAACTGGGGGTCCTGCTCTGCCAGCCCTGATGGAGAGAGATGAGATTCATTCTCACATCGAATACTAACAGGATGGCATCTAATGAATGACTGGGACTTGAGTCAGCCTGAGTAGAAGCACTGGAGCCAGTTGGGTAGGATGGAGGCTGATCGTCTCAGGTCTGAGTCAGAAGCACCTGGCTAATGATGCCAGACGCCAGCCTTCTGAGTCATTCTCTACCTTCTCCTTCCTCTACGGGGATATGTCTCAGAAGAAATACACGGAGATCCAGGGTGTCATATCAAGGGGGAGGGGTGCTTTGGGCTGCCTCCCCCTCCTCCACAGCCCCTCCCTCACCTAAGTGTTCTGGTCAAAGTAAGCCATTGCTCAAATTACCACCCTCGTCTACCCAAGCCAACTGCTCTGATTACCTCCCATTCTGACAACGTTAGAAAAAGCAAGGGGTGAGGGTAGAATGGAAAATGGCATTAAGGAGCAAAGGACACTTTTTATGTCCTGTGCTACTTGATTATCATGAAACAAGTAAGAGCTCTTCCAATTTGGCATCAAAGTTTAAATTGCCTTAAAAAAAAAATGACGCCGGGCAGTGGTGGCGCATGCCTTTAATCCCAGCACTCAGGAGGCAGAGACAGGTGGATCTCTGTGAGTTCGAGGCCAGCCTGGGCTACAGCTCGAGATCCAGGACAGGCACCAAAACTACACGGAAAAAACAAAAAAAAAAAAAAAAAAAAAAAAAAAAAGACAGTGTTTCACTGTGTAGCCCCTGGCTGTCCTAGAACTCATGATGTAGAGCAGGCTGGCTCAAACTCACAGAGCTCCACCTGCCTCTACCCCTCGAATGCTAGGATTAATGGAGTTTGTCACTTTTGTTGTTGTTATTGTTGTTGTTGTTGTTGTTGTTTAGAAGCCAAGAAGGCATTTTCCTACACTTGATACATTGCTGATTCTCAGTACTTCCTGCATGAATCTGACTGATACTAGAGGGCAGCAGCCCAGGGAACACGACCCTGTCCACACAGACTGGAGTCACCTTGAGACACTCGCCTTACCACTCAGGCCACAGTTTCTTTTTCTGTAGAGACAATGTTGTAGTCTCAAATGCACTCTGGCAAGTTTCCCAACCACGGCCTCCTCCCACAGACGCAGAGGTTAGCGTGTCTCTCTCGGTTACTTAGTCTTACGTCTCCTGTCTGGGTAGCAACAGTCAGATACAATAACTACCAGTTCTAAAGCTGGGTTAGAGTGAGGTGACTTTGAAACTCCCTCCGGGCCCTGCCCTTTGCTCCTGGGTGGCAGAGAGGCTCAGGGATGGACTTGGGGGCAGGAACTCTTTGTACCAGACTTGCTCATTTGTCCTTTGAAGTGTAGCCGGTTTTATTGCATCCTTTCATCTATTTCATGTGAGTCACTGGATTATGTCCTTGCTGCCTCATTGGAGTGCCTGAGGTCCTGTCGGGGCATCTGGCCTTCCTATCCATCAGCATCATTGGGGACTTCACCGGAAACCTTAGTATTCTTTGAGAAGGCCCATCTGTGTGCTCTCTTGGACAATGTCCTAACCCCATCTATATCATACCCTCCACTGCTGTGCTTGGGGGGCACTAGCTGAACTGTGGACACCCGAGGGTCTAAATGATGCACTTTCATGCATGCAGTGTGAGTCTGGGAAAGGGCAGGTATTTTATATATAGTTCCGGTTTGGGGACTCAGCTGGAAGGTAGCAAATGCCAGGACAGCCCTTCTAACCTTCACTATCCCCTCCAATCCCCCTCCCCGGGCCTTAGCTCCAAAAGCTTTGAAGGAGGTTCAAAGACAAATGGAAGATTCTAGATGGTTTCCCCATTCACGTGCCTTTGATCTTAGATCTGAATGGCACCTTTGACCTTAGAAGTCAAAAGTCTACCACCTGAGTCTCAGACTTTGCAAGACTCCCTTGTTCCCAAAGTGGGTAAGAGGGCTAATTCTTGTGTAGCTGACGATATTAGGACAGTATTTTAGGGGGTTCAAATGGCAGTATTAAGAGATCAAGACAGCCATGCGGTGGTGGTGCACACCTTTAATCCCAGCACTTGGGAGGCAGAGGCAGGTGGATCTCTGTGAGTTCAAGTCCAGCCTGGTCTACAAAGCAAGTTCCAGGACAGCTACGACTGTTACACAGATAAACCCTATCTTGAAGACTTTAAAAGAGAGAGAGAGAGAGAGAGAGAGAGAGAGAGAGAGATATCAAGACATAGAGATGTGACCAAAACCACCACCTAAATACTATATATATAGGAATGTGACAATTTAGTGACTGAAAAATCTGACCCTGCAAACAGCAATTCTAAGTTTGCAATTAAGGATTTATTACATTTTGCTACAAGTGTGTATTTATGTGTCCTCATTACTCACATTGTTCTAGAACCAGAGGACTCAGCTGTTCACATGCTTGCATGATGTTTAATTCTAATAGGAAGACAGTACGCAAGCAAATAATAATAATAATAAAGGTGATTTCAACCATTTCAAATGTTACAGTTGACGGGGAGATAGGTATTCTACGCCCTAAGAGAAGGACATCCTGAGCATGGGATCAGCAATTACAAAAGCCCTGAGATGGAAAAGAGCTTTAGAGCATGAAGATTCAGTGTAGGACCCATCTATGCAGGATGGGTAAATCATCAGGACAGCAGAAAGACGTTGCTCATATTGGAATTTGGGTGGAGCAGTGCATTTTAATGAGATTGCATCCTCCAAAATTAAGATGCTAGAAGGGAGGTAGGAATAAGATGTCATTTACATCATTTATTCAGTTATTTATTCAAAGGATAAGCACTCTAGAAAACTCTAGAGGTTACAGTTTCTTTTTTAAAGCCATGGCCCTGGTCCTCTAAAAGCCTATGAATCAGGGTTTAGGGTATAACCCAATGGTAAAACATTTGACTCTGGGCTCCAATACCAGAATTGAGAATGAAAATCTTAAGAATCAAGGAGTGATGGAGACATGTAAAAAATTACATTGAGGGTGCAATGTCTTTTTTTTTTTTTTTTTTTTTGAGCTGAGGATCGAACCCAGGGCCTTGCGCTTGCTAGGCAAGCGCTCTACCACTGAGCTAAAGCCCCAACCCTGGCAATGTCTTAAATACACCTGCATGAGCACACACACACATAAGCGTTTAGTGCATTCCAGTGGGTCTGGAGGAGACGAAAACACAGACGGACCGAAGGAGAGCCAGCAGCCAAGATTCATGGACACTTGCGTTTCAAACCAAAGCTTCTGGGGAGAGAAAACAAACAACAAACAAACAACAACAGCAAAACATTGCTGTCTCATAGGTTGTGTTTCTTGTCATCGGAAATTCCGAGGCTGTGGTCTTTACCAGGAAGGTAAGAGCCTACATGACTAGACGGGAGCATATGGAGGTCTGTAGTTCAGTTCCTAGAGAAAAGAACAAAACTGATGAGATTTATTTGAAGTGACTGATTAAAGTCTCTGGAAAGTGTCCAAGGACTACATTAAATGAAGAAAAAAAAAGTCTATTCAAGAAAAATTTGCCAAAGCTCAGTAAGAAAGCCAAGAACATAGGACAAATGACCTTAAGCAAAGCACCCTGCCCAAGTTCAGCTTGACCAAAGCGCCCCCTCCAGGTGGGCGTGACCAAGAAAGTGGAACCACCTGTAGCTAGTTCTGTAAGTTTAGGATTCTGGAATGAAGACACCAGCAGAGTGAATGTCTGATCCAGGCTCTCTGTGCTTCCTAGACCACCACATGGTGAGAGGGGCAGATTGGCTGAGAGGACAAAAAGAGCATGCAGACTCCCTCCAGTTCTTTTATAAGGACACTGATCCCATCCATCAGGGCAGAGCCATTCGTGACCTACTTCCAAAGGCTCCACCCTCAGCACTGTGGCATTGGGGACCGAGTCTTGAAAGGAATTTTCAGGAGGTATAGATATTCAAAATATAGCAACTAGCTAGTTCACCAGAGAGAATCAAGGAAAGGAACGGCATGGGAGGACCCTCCTTGGGTGAGGAAAACTGCCCACTGCTCATGGAAATATAAAACGGTGAAGCCATTTTGGGAAACTGTCTACCAATTTACCAATTTTTCAAAAGATTAAACAGAGATGCTAACTCATTGTTTCTATCCCTAAATCCCTAAGAGATGCCTAACATAAACACAGCTTAAGAAAGGAAGATTGATTTTGCTTCACAGTTCCAGAGATGTCAGCCCATGGTCAGAAGGTTCTATTGATGTATTTTCTTGATGGAGGCAGAGTATCATGACAGCATGAATGTGTGGGAATGTGGGAATGATAAAAGGCTGCTTTTATCATGGCAGCCAGGAAACACAGAAAAAAAAATATATGAAGGGGACAGGGGACAAGAGATAACTTTCAAAGGTACACCTCCCAATGAACTGCTGCCTCCAACTAGGTCCCATCTCCAAATAATGTCTTCATATTGCAAATCCATTAGGGATTAAACCATAAATAGGTTAGAACCCTCAAGTTCCAAATTTGTTCAAAAGCCCATTACTTGGCAGCCAAACTCCCAATTCATGAACTCTCAGAGATTTCTAATCCAAGCCATAACACATACATCCAAGCAAAAAGCTCTATGTGTTAAAGCAATAACGCCAAAAAGAGTGGAAATAATCCAAAATTCACTGTCCATCAATGAATAAAGAATTATGGTGCATCCATCCACACAAGGAAACAGTCTTTGACAATGAAAAAGAAATACAATATTGGCATAAGCTCAAATACAGATAAAACTTCAAAGCATCATGCTAAGCAAAATAAGCCAGTTATGGATATATTGTATGAGTCCATTTATAGGAACATATAGGATGGCTGCATCTATAGAAACAGTGTTGTTATCTCTTCAGAGGCAATATTAACTTCACAGCGAGCTAACACTACTCTGCTCACATTTCAACGCAATGGGAAACAGATCCATGCCGGTGTTAGAGCAGTTTTGTGTTAGCCCTCCCTAATCACTCTTGATTAACCTGGGATTGCATTTCTAAGTCCCTATTGGTCATAAATTTTTGAGTTTGTGATTGGGATCACACAAAAGACCATTCTGTGTGTGTGTGTGTGTGTGTGTGTATGTGTGTGTGTGTGTGTGTGTGTGTGTTTGAAATTGTGATCTCAGTCTGCTTTTCTAAATCCTTTTTTAAAGGTTAATTTATCATCACCAGGAGAGGGTGTGTATGCCACGGTGAGTGTGTGGAAAGTAACTTGAGGGACCAGTTCTCTCCCAGCAGGTCGTTGAGGCAGGGTCTTTCTTATTTTTGCTGTGCAGTATGCTCCAAGGTGGCTGACCCAGGAGCTTCTAGAAGAGTTATTCCCCTGTCTCCACCTTCCATCTTGCCACAGGGGTACTGGGATTGCAGATATGAGCCACCACATCTGACTTTTTTTTTTAAAGATTTATTTATTTATTATGTATATACACACCAGAAGAGGGCATCAGATACTGTTATAGATGGTTGTAAGCCACCATGTAGTTGCTGGAAATTGAACTCAGGACCTCTGGAAGAGCAACCTCTGAGCCATCTCTCCGGTTCCCCACACACACACACACACATACACACACACATCTGACTTTTTGTGAGTCTCTGAGATGAGACGCATATCATCAAGCCTGCACAGCATGCACTTTTATTCACTGAGATAGATCACCAGCCGATGAGGTTGCTTTTTAAAAAGTACCTGTAATAACTTGACTGTTACTGGCTATGACCACATATAGAGAGCTACTGCTTCTCCACAAGATTGGGCACAGGGTGGAGTTGGGGTAGAATGGGAATAAGGAAGAGATCAAGTCTAGATTCCAGGGACATGAAAACAGATTCCTTCCCTGTATGAGAACAATGAGGACTTGTGTATAAAGCATATGCTCTAGCCTGTGCACTAAACCCATTCCTATTTTTTAATTCTCTTTAATTACATAATAATTTTTTTGGCTTTTAAAGACATAGAAATTACTCGAGAAGATTTATATCTGAATGTAAATCTACCTGCTGGAGCAGGACACCTTTAGCGTCTTCAGACCCTATGGATGGATCTTGGGGGATACTCGGTATAGACATACCTACCACCCCCAGTGGTAGAAAAGAGAACAGCAGGTGTGTACCTGAGACCCCTTCCAGGGGTCTGGTATGGCTGCCCGGAAAAACAGAGCATCCAAGCAGGCAGGGCTTGCACGGAGACTGGAGCAGGTGATGGGGAACTGGTAGCTGGCTGACCAGGAGCACGCAGCAGGGGAGCAACTCATCCACCTGTCAAAGCTCTAGGAGATTAATTTAGGAGTAGGAACTTGCTTAAACTAGTTCCCACAAAAAGAATCAGTCGTTAACTCAGCTCTAAGGCAGGAAACAGTAGTCAGAACTTGAGCCCCAAATCAGCCAGCAGCAGATCCCGGGATCGGGGCTTCTCTTGCCTTTAACTGCATCGATGTGTGGACCCTGGATGGAGGCTGAGTCAGTAGTTAGAGAGGAAGAAGTCAGACATGCACTGAGCCCTGTTCTCAGTCTCAGAACTAAGGACATTTTCACGGACCGAAAATTGCATGTAATCATGAGTGCAACGGAAAGGCGCAAGGTGAGCATCATGAATAGAAATGTTCTTTGCGGAATCAGCAGTCATGAACCTGTTCTTCACGGGGCTGAGAATGGAGGCCTAAAGCAAAGTTTCCAGTAGTGAACACAGCTTTTGAAGAAGATCCTTGGCAAATAACATCACATAAGAGAGACGCCTTGACAATAGAGCGGGAAGATTGCAATGTAATAGCACAGTGGGAACGGGAGGGTAAAAGGGGTGGAAGCTGCTTAGGCTTTGAATCAGAAGACAGGTATCAGCAGGGTAAGGGTGGATTTACAACCGGTTTAAGCCAGTTGGAGAGGATAACATTAGACCCCCAAAAGGAAGAACCAGAACACACAGGCAGAAGTCGTCACTTTAGAAGGATGAGCGATGAAACAATCCACAGTCAGAAAGAGAAACAGGACTTCGGGTAGGGGTGTGAGTCCCTGGTCCCCAGAAAGCTGGGAAACAATAGAAGAAATGCATGTGTGTGGTAAAGATCGGGACAGGAAGAACTCTCCAGAACCTCTCCCTCACAGATATTTTTCCCTCTGATACCTAACTGTCAAAGCATGGGACTAGTGAGCAAAAGGGTCACATGCAGAGAGCTCCCTCCTGTTGCAGGAACTTGTTCTGGGGCGATGTAAACAAACAGCTACCCGATCCTTACAAAGCGCCAACGGCAGACCAGAGTGCAATTCTGCCAAAGTCCAACTCGGGAAACCAATGGCTCACTTACATAGCATGGGGGAGGGACTGCTTACAGGAGCACGGGTGGTACCAAAGCAGCCGAACCAACAGAGAGTCTCATCCCAGCGTGGATTGCGACTTCCTTGTAGCTGCACAAACAGTGTCCACTTCAGTGGGCCTTCCACAGCCCATGAACTCTGGCATCTCCCTAGACAAGAAGGTCTTGTATAATTAAGGCAGAATCACATATAAGTGGCCAGAAGGTCCTGAAGGGAGTGACTGAAATCCCAAGTGAGGGTCCAGTGACCCACTCCACAGGCCCAGTCTTGAGGGCCTCTTGCAAGTAGGTACAGCTTTGTTGATGAAGGTGGTGGCCGCCTTGCTTGGAGGCTAATGACATCACTGCCTCCACTAAGAGCGATTCCTCAGCAATGTAAAGCAGGCAGCATGGAACTTACAGGGACCAGGGGTGCTGGCCAGTCAGGCAGTATAGTTGGCATCCTTGAGACTGTGTTCTCAGTCCTGCCCTTTTCCTATAACTGGCCTGTCTGCTCACCAGCCACATGTCTACAAAAGCAGCCACCGTACTGCAATTGGATCAGGACACCAGCCAGGGCCTAGTTGCCTGACCACAACTGGCTGACTGCGGCGCTTATCCCATGCCTTTGAGGGCTCCACACACAGAGAGGTAACAACCTCACCTTGCACAGTAGGTCTTTCATGAGCATTCTGGAGTCTGGGACCCTTTCCCTTGGTGGCTGAGTCCACCTGCAGTCCTGTTTCCAAGTGAGAAGAGACCATGTTCGTAGAGACAAATCAGAAGAAAGGGCCCTGAGACAAAGACGAGAGATGGAGTGAATCCTGACCACATGTGCGTTCCATGATCCTTGAGTTCCCAGAACAAACTCATCCCTACCCTGCAGTCATGCCTTGATGTCCATAAGAAAGTCCACCTTGGTTTAAGCGGGACAGAATGAAATTTCTGTCTACCAAGAAAGCTTAAGCCAATTGCAAACATCTGTGTACTAGAATGGGTGGGCTTTGTTGGACTAGTGAGAACAGAAGTGGGTGCTGGCAGTAGACTGAGGGATGGGCTGTGACACTCCCTGTCCGACCACCCACAGAGACTGATGCCTGAGAAGTTGCTCAAGTTACTCTGGAGCTGGTCCCTTGGCCAAGGAACAGATACCGCACAGCGCAAAATGTGACTTAATTTTATTAGCAATCTCGCATTTGCCAAAATGTGTTCTTGCCAGAAGTGTCAGCCCATCAGGGTTGTGAGTTCATTAAAACTAATGTCCCATGAGGCCAGTAGAGAGTCGCTGGCCACCTGACAGACCGTCTCCTGGTTTTCCCGAGCAGGGCCACAGGGCTGAGCTGTCCCAGGAGCCACTGTCCTCTGGCCACCCCCATCTGAACTGGGATGTGCTATAGGAACAGCTTTTACTGATGAGTGGTAGCCCAAGGGCCTTAAGAAGCGTCCTTGCAGTCACATGTGGGGGAGCACATCCCTATAACCCTAGCATTCAGGAAGCAGAGGCAGGTGAATCTCTCTTTGAGTGTGAGACCAGCCTGATCTACATAGTGAGTTCTATAATAGCCAGGGCTACATAGAAAGGCCCTATCTCAAAAGAAAAGGAAAGAAATGTCCTCATAACACTGACACCTTCCGTACCTCCCACTGCCCATGCCCACAACTGCCATAAAGAAAGGGCCACCTCCTCTACAGTGCATAGTCAGTTCACAAGAATCAACCCATCTTTCCTCCTCTTCCTTGCTATTTTCGGGGGTGGTTAAGCAGCTGCCCACCCCCTCACACAGATTCCATGAGGTTTAATTACCTTCTTGCATTAATAGCAATATTTTTCCCCTTTGAGGCAAATGTTAATCTTTATAATGAACTACTAGTAATAGGTTCAAAATTTCCAGGGGAAACACCTCAAACACCCCCACACACATGCACACACACACATACACACACACATACATGCACACACACACACATACATGCACACACACACACACACACACACACACACACACACGTGCATACACACTCACACACCTCAGCTTGTCAGCAGGAGCCCTGTTCGCATCCACAGTTTCACACTCCATTGGGAATATGGCCTACCAGGTTCAAGGCTTCTCATACTATCACTAGCAAACATACTCACTTGGAGCATTTTTCTCCACCTTTGGATGGTTTGCTGAAGTTTTCTTGTGCTATAGCTATATACTGTGGGTCAAATATCTCTCTGTTAGTCCTATCCCTGAGCTTAGGACCATTTAACAATAATTTTGTCATGCATTCGCATAGCTGGACAGATTTGTATCTTTAGAAATAATCCAAGTCAAGAATTGCCAGAGTCTTTGTGTAACACATAATAGGCACCTAATTCAGCACAAAGGAAGACAGAATCCTCTGGTTTTTACCACCCTCTAGGGTAGCAGTTCTCAACCTGTGGGTCACAACCCCCACAGGGGTCACATATCAAATGGCCTGCATGTCAAATATTTACAATTCATAACAGTAGCAGAATGACAGTTATGAAGTAGCAACGAAAATAATCTTATGGTTGGGGGTCACCACCGCATGAGGAACTGTATTGAAGCAGCATTAGGAAGGTTGTTGAGAACCTTCTAAGGGAAAGCAGGGTGGTTAAGCCTTCAGGAGTTCCTCTTCTGTCCTTATCTTTCATCGTCCAAACACATCTACTTCCTTCGGTCACACTGGGTTTTCCCACGGGGCCAGTGTCTAGCAGCCAGAAGTTCCGGTACTCCAACCTTTCCAGCTTCGCTCCCTGAAAGGAAGGGAGTGACTTGATTCCGGGGAGAAACTCTATGGTCCTAGCTGGCTTGGGATGTGTGTGGCTTCTGTGTAGCCGCGGCTAACAGGAAGGGATGGAGTTGCCCCTGCAAAGCCCCATGAGCAGGAGGGAGGACTGTACTGGGAGCTCTTCCCTAAACAAGCCATCATCCCCACAGGATGGAGAAGGTCCGGGAAGATGCGAACACCCGGGGTGCAGGCTCCTTGCGTTTTCCAGAACAGGAGGCAGAGCGTGGAAGGGTGCCTTATCTGAGCGTGTTTCTCCAGGCTGGAAGGACCGAGTCCTCCCCTGCAGTGATACCCTCCAGCAAAAAAGCAAACAACATTCCAACAATTGGTTGTACACTGGGGTGTGTGCTGGCTCGTTTTGTGTCCATTTGACATGAGCTAGAATCATTTAGGAAGACAAACCCTCAATTGAGAAGACGCCACCACCAGACTGGCCTGTGGGCAAGCCTGGGGTGAGTTTTCTTGATTGATGATTGATGTGAGAGGGCCCAGCTCACCGGGGACTGTGCCACCCCTGGGCTGGTGACGCTGAGTGTCAATAAAAAATCAGGCTGAGCAAGCCATCCGAGCAATCCAGTTAGCAATCTTCTTCCATGGCTTCTGCTCCAGTTCTTGCCTCAGGTTCTTGCCCCGCTTGAGTGCCTGCCCTGACTTCCCTTCATGATGGTCCGTGATCAGAGCATGGGAGGTGAAATAAATCCTTTCCTTCCAAGTTGCTTCTGGCCCGGGTGTTTTATCACAGCAATAGAAACCCTTACTAAGACAGACCCCTCAACATTTCAGGGTGCGTGTGTGAGTGTGTGGTGTGTGTGTGTGTGTGTGTGTGTGTGTGTGTGTGTGTGTGACTGAGGATCAAGCTCAGAGCATCACACATTCTAGGGAGGTACCCAACCACTGAGCTACATCTCCATCCTGGAAAGTGGACAGCTACATCAACATTTAATTCAACATACGATTTCCTATCTTTTTCCTTCTGAGTCAAGAAAGAAATCTGACTTTAGGAAGAATAAATGAGAGCACATACTATTGTAGGTTATTGGCTTCTTGGTTACCGTGATTACCAACAGTGGAAACACTACAGAGCAGCAAATCACTGGGTTCCGGGAAACAACAGGCAACCTAAAGAAGTCTTGGTGAGGAAGTACATTAATCTCAACCCTTAGCCCAGCAGGCCAGTATGCTACTTAGCTGTCTGCCTGGAATCAACCTGTACCACCACCTCCATTAGCAGCCATTTCTAACAGAATGTAGATCTCCCCCATCTTCCCTGGGCAGCAATTATGGTGAAGGAACGTCTGCTGTGGAATAATCCTTCTGTATACTGTGAATATATATTACTCTCATTGGTTAATAAAGAAGCTGATTGGCCTATAGCAAGGCAAAATCAAGTTAGTGGGACCATCAAACTGAGGATACTGGGATGAAGAAGGGCGGAGTCAGGGAGACACCAGCCAGATATCGTAGAGGAAGCAGGACATGTAGAAAATGAGGTAACAATCCATGAGCCATGTGGCGAAGATAAAAAAAAAAATGGGTTAATTTAAGTGTGAGAGTCAGCTAGTAACAAGCCTGAGTTATCAGCCAAGTATTTATAAGCAATATTAAGCCTCTGTTATTTGGGAGCAGGTGGTCGGGACAGGAAACTCCACCTACAAAAGTCTGCTAGAGTCTCCTGAGATGTCCCTTGTCCTTACCTGGGATGGTCGTTCTGTCTTCTTGCTCTGGATGTCATCATGCCAGAAGATGATATCTGGGATCATTTAGCCATCTTCTAACCAGTGTGGAAAATGACGCCTTTGCTGAGGCTGGCAAACAGGAGAGGTGGCACATCAGTCAGCTGAGGCTGTTTTGCTGTAGTAACAAAAGGTTCGGAAATGTTGGTGACGTACAATAGGAGTTCACTTCTTGCTAATGTTATATGTCCAACCGTGGGAAAGCTTTGCCTGGGATGAGTTTGTGGAGTTGTAACCTATCTGGAACCTGCTGATCTCCTGGGATGAGTTTGTGGAGTTGTATCCTATCTGGAACCTGCTGATCTCCTGGGAAGGGAAGAGGGAACAGTGAATCCTTTCACAATGACACTTGAAAATGATTTCTGTCCTATGCTGGTTAGTTTTGGGTCAAGTTGACACATCCTAGGGTCATCTAGAAAGAAGGACCATCAGTTGAGAAAATGCCTCCAGCTGATTGGTCTGTAGGGAAGTCTGTGGAGCACATTCTTCATCGGAGATTGATATAAGAGGGTCCAGCTCACTGGAAGCAGTGTCATCCCTGGGCAGGTGGTTGTGGATTGCATAAAAAAGCAGATTTAGCAAGCCATGCGCAAGCAGGCCAATAAACAGTGTTCTGCCATGGCTACTGATCATTTCTTGCCTCCAGGTTCTTGTCGTGAGTTCCTTCCCTGACTTCCCTCAGTGATAGAGTGACCTGAAAGTTGTAAGATGAAATAAACCCTTTCCTACTCAGTACACTTTTGGTCATTGTGTTTTAGTGTAGCAATAGAAACCCTAAATAAGACAAGGATTGATGTGGGAGGGCCCCGCCCACTGTGGGTGGTGTCTCTCCTAGGCAGGTGGTCCTGAATAGTATAAGAAGGTAGCTGAACAAGCTATGGGGAGCAAGGCAGTAAGCATCACTCCTTCATGGTCTCTGCTTTGGTTTCTGTCTCCAGGTTCCTTCCCTGACTTCTCTTTAAGGTGGACTCTAATTTATAAGCCAAAATAAACCCTTTCCTCCCCAAGTTGCTTTGGTCATGGTCTTTATCACAGCCATAGACACTGAAGTCAGGACATGTCCCTTATATTCACATTTCACTGGCCCAAGTCAATCACATGACCAAGCCTGGTGTAAGTGGAATGAGCTGTCACGATCTTAACCCCAGAGAGAGACAGCAAATATTTGGGAACAATAATCCAACCTACCAACAATAGCAAGCACTTATCTTGGGTCCTCGTTTGCATCACTGAGTTGCATTGTATAGAGTTACAGGGCCACAAATCTCTGGACTTACTGCTTTGGTTTTGGTTTTTGTTTTGTTTGAGGCAGGACCCCACTATGTAGCTCTGGCTGTCCTGAAACTCACTATGTAGACAAGTCTGGCCTTGAACTCACAGAGATCCCCCTGCCTCTGCCTCTTAAGAGCTGGGATTAGAGATGTGTGCCACCACCACACCCAGCTCTGGTCTTACTGTTATGTGATTTAAAAAAAAAAAAAACCTTTTATTGATTCTTTGTGAATTTCACATCATTCATCCCGATCCCACTCATCTCCCTGTCCCTTGTCCCTTCTCTTCCACCCTCTGCCCTTGCAGCCTCCCACAAAACAAAATTTAAAAGGAAAACAAAAGCAAAACCAAACAAACAAACAAAAAGATCTCAGCATGGGAAGCAGCACTGTCCTAGTGAGTCACATAGTATTCCTTTTGATCCATGCATCTTTACTTGTAAGTGTTCATATGTGATACTTTAAAAATCACTTTCTTCACTTCTTTATTGTGCAGGCCAGTGTGTGTCTTAGGGTTGCTATTGCTGTGATGAAACACCGTGACCAAAAGCAACTTGGGGAGGAAAGGGTTTGTTTCACTCACAGCTCATCATCAAAAGCCGTGAGGGCAGGAACTCACGCAGGGCAGGAACCTGGAGACAGGACCTGATGCAGAGGCCATGGAGGAGTGCTGGTTACTGGCTTGCTCCTCATGACTTGCTCACCCTTCTTTCTTACAGAACCCAGGACCACCAGCCCGGGAGGGCAGCCCCCTATATGGGCTGGGACCTCTCCCTCATCAATCACTAATAAAGAAAATGCCCCACAGGCTTGCCTACATCCCAGTCTTTTATTCAACTGAGGCTCTCTCCTCTCCGACGACTCTAGCTTGTATCAAGCTGACATAAAACTAGCCAGGGCAGAATAGGGGGTGGGGGAGGGGATTACAGGTGTACATGTATGTATGAGTATACATGCACAGGCATGTGTGTGTATGTGTTCGTGGGCACACAGGTGCACTCACATGTGTGAGTGTGCATGTTCACGCTGTTTTAAATTAGATGTCCTCTTCAAAGGCCATTGGCTATTTGCACATTTTTTTTGTCCTTTATCCCAGGACGCTCAAGTTCTCTGATGCCATGGATGTTGCATATTATATTGACCCCACAAATATCACACAGTGACCTGACCCTTAAGCTGGTGAGCCGCCTCAAAGAGGGCAGGGGAGTTTCTTCACAGCAAGGCTAGTGAGCAGAATTTCCAAACCAACTTGCTGCACGTGCACCCTAGAAAACTGTCAAGACGCGTGATGGCTCTTATTTAGCCGGGAAACAACCCCCTTGCAACTCTTCTACCTCACCCTCTTCCACGTGACTCTCTGGTGGGAGAAACTTGTACTTCAGGGTAACTGATGAGAGCACTTCCTCAATGGTAACGGCCGTGGGAGTCTTGCCGGGCCCTCCAAAATGGTTAGTGGCAAATAATAGAAAAGCAACCCAATGTGAGCAGATGTAAGTGACGTGTTTTAGCAAACTGCGGAGACTGGACTGGAACTGAAGGACCGGTCCTCAGAACCTCGGCCCGCGAATTCGTCTCAAAAATGAATGAACCCAGAGAATGGAATATTCTCTCTCTCTCTCTCTCTCTCTCTCTCTCTCTCTCTCTCTCTCTCTCTCCCTACCTACCTACCTACCTACCTACCTACCTGTCTACCTACCTCTCTCCCATGACAGGTGGACAGCTTATACCTCTACAAATTCTGGCCTCTCTAATGGAGTCAGCTAACCATGACCAGAAACCTTTGAAACCATAAGCCCAAATAAATAACTTGACCCTTGAAGTTATTCTCTGAGATAATTTGACAACTACAAAAATCTAGGAAACAGGCCGGGCGGTGGTGGCGCACGCCTTTAATCCCAGCACTGGGGAGGCAGAGGCAGGTGGATCTTTGTGAGTTTGAGGCCAGCCTGGTCTACAGAGTGAGTTCCAGGAAAGGCGCAAAGCTACACAGAGAAACCCTGTCTCCAGAAAAAAAAAAAATCTAGGAAACACCCCCATTGTCCCCCCCACCCCACCCCCTACCCCACCACACACACCCTGAGCTGAGCCCTGTGGGGAGCGATCAGGCTCTTCCCAGCGACACTATACTCAGGCAGTAGGACACAGTGGAATGACCTCTCATGTCCTGTCCAGATCTTGCCCTGCTAGCTGAATGACCTTGGATGACATTTCTAAGCTCTCTATGGGACAGGACAGCTCAGCCAAGCTTGGACTCCAGAGTTTTTATGGGGATTCCATCACAGCATTTTCAGTTGCCCATGTGGCTGAGGTCAAGCTCCAGCCTCCCCCATCCCCACCCCCAGGTTAAGTTGACGCTGTGTGACCCAAAGCATCAAACTGAATCACTTTATTAGACTCTAGTGTAACCACAGCCTGGGGACTACACTGCTGCTGTGTGTGGCAATGTGAGGGCTTAGACCTTACCTCTGGAGAGCCATGACTAAAGGGAGTCCTCTTGCCAGGAGAGGTTGATTCTTTATTGCAGTCATTAATTCTCGTGTTATTAGGTCTAAATGTTGCCTCAATAAACCCTGAAGGCCACGGCTGTCTTATCTCACCTATTCATCACACTCAGGCAATGGCTGTGTCTCATCTCACCTATTCATCACACCCTCCAATGTGGGACTGAGCCTTCAGCAATTGTTCAACAAGTAATTGATACCAGATGAGCTGAAACCCGGCATCCTTTAGCACAGCCCAGAAAGTGGATGCCCCTTGGGCACAGGAATGGCAAGGACAAGGCTGAGAATGACGGAAAAAGAAACTTGGAGGGAGAATGTTGGGATAGGGAACAATTGGTACATTTTGAATACACAGGCAATCTTTTTAAAAAATTAACTTCAATTGCATTTTTTAATTTTTTTTTAGTAAGTCTGTGTTCACATATTCAAATTCAAAACTTCCAAATTAGATGCAATGAGAAGTCTCTCCCAGATGGGCAATGTTAAATGAAATTCAGAGATGGGAACATCTGTTTGTTTACACTCCCCACCTCCGACAAATATTCTGCTCCCCAGAACGATGTGAGCAGATATTGTTAATGATTTGCTTTTACCGAATGAGCGGCATATAAATAAACAACCATCTATATTTTAAGCTCTCTGTCCTGAACTCTGCTGGGTGACGTAGGGTTCTTTAGAAAACACTTAACCCAGGCTCAGTGTCACACGGCTGTGATTCCAGTATTTGGAAGGCTGTAGTGGGGAGATCTTACATTCAAGGTCATCTTGGACAACAGAGTACCAGAGAGCCTGGTCTCCATAGCAAGGAGTCCCTGTCTCAAAAGAAAAAAGAGATGGGGGAGGGAGGGAGGAAATACGCTTTTCTATTCTAGCAGTCAACTTTAGCCGAGACTTGCTGTGTGTTGTGACTGACCTGTGACACCTTCCTTGGGATGATCAGAGATCATCTGTCCCTAGAGCAAGATTCTAAGCCACACACAGCCTCAGCAAGGCTCTTCCTCTGACCAGCTTAGCCGTATTGTCATTTTGTAAAATGACATGTTGTCCATCATTTATGCCCCTTAGAGGCCTCCAGACCACTACAGCCTTTCAACTATTTACCTGACAAGTACAGCAGCAACATTCTAACTCCGTTTGTCTCCAGGAAGCCTGTTAAGGGGCTATTAGTCAGAGAGAGCGTGTCTGAAATGAAGCATGCGGGATAACGGGGACCAACTGTTGCAAACAGTGAACAGGTCTAGCTGGCAGAAAGCAGTGGAGACTCTGATCACAACGACCTGCTTGTCCGGAAACCTGGAGCGTGTGTGTGTATGGAGGCAGGGAGGTTGTTGTATAGAAGACAGTACCCTCATGCTGGTCCCACCGCCTGGCATCGATCTTCAAACCTGGCAGCAACCATGCATCTTCCCTGTCTTTTCTCACAGCCAGCGCCAGGAGAACAGAAGGTACAAAAATCAATCCGCCAGGGTCACTGGACCTGTCTCCCTTTGGCTTTTCTTCTAATCCCTCAGAGATGCTTTTCAAAGTGTTGTTTGGTGCTCTGACACCAGCAGACATTAGCTGCACCTTGACCTCACAGTCTGAAGAGAGCCATGGGGACCCCACCTCAGTTTGCTTTCTGGCTTCGTGGTCAAGTAGACAGATCTGATAGGTTTGTCATTCATGAGTACCACTAACGGGGTGGTCTGAATTACAGATGTGATTGGCTTACAGCTCTGGGGACTAGACACCTGAGATCATGGTGTCTGCAAGGGTGGTTCCTTCTGGACATTGAGCAGAAGTACAGTGACTCTTCTAACGGAGAGAAAAGCCAAAAAAACTGACATGAAATATGGAAGGGGATGTAACCGTTGTCAGTCTCTGCTTGGGAATGTGAGTGAGGTCCACCCCATCCCTTACCAGTGGGCTCCTGCTCATCAGCTGCATGAAGTCTTGCTCTCACAGGTCACCGATTTGCAGGGCAAGTGAAAGCCCACACCATCCCTATCACTCATTAGACTCCATACCATCACAGAGCCAACATAAATATTTTGAAAAAAATCAAGTCTTCAGAGTCTGTACCCCATCTGTAAACTAAGTGAAGTTCTGGGATTTATCATTTAAATTAGCCATAAATAACAAAAAGAAAAAAAAATAGCCAGAAGTCAGGATCCCAAATTCGAGGCTTTGGGACCCAGTGGCTCTTTTGTAAGCATTGAGGCTTGGTCACTGCTAATTTTATGGCCTCCTGTAGACCATCCTTCCTGGTTCAGCTGGAAACCCCAGCTCACCCCTGCTTGATCTGGCCATTCCTCCCTCTCCAAACCCTTCTCTCTCAGAAAAACCACCAAAAAGTCCAGTTCCAAGGTGGTGGTGGCAGCAGATCCTCCCCCATGAAGCTGCTAGCTGTTCAAGACCCCTCCTAAAAGCATACCATACTTAGGCACAATCCCAGCTTGTGGAGACACATCATCACCCCTGAGCCTACGGGGCATTTAAGCCCCTCCTTTAAACTAGTCTTGTGATTTTTTTCTCTTACCCCCTTTCCCCCCCCCCCCAGATCTCTGGGGGTTGAAGGACTCGCCTGGGAGGGCTTTGTCTAAATAAACCTGGTCTTTTACTTTTTCATTTGGCTGACTGCATTGGTAGAGAAACCTATTGTCAGGGTACAGAAAACCTATCAGGGAGTAAGTTTATTCTTGAGCCAAATAGGAGCGACCATGGCCGGGGACAGAGAGCACACAAGGTGCCCTGACTAGCACATTCTAACATGGAAGCAGTTTCATGAAGTTTTTGCCATTTAAGAACAAAAGACAGTTATAAATCAAGGCATTTTCCAAATGTACTGGAAACATCAAATAGGCAGGTTACTGCCAAGTAAGGGCATCTCTGCCCTAAGATTCAGATGCTAACTGAAGACAGTCTTAACTTTGGGTTGGTAGAAGCTAGCGGTCTGCTAAGAATGCCTTCCAAAGGTTTCACCCAATAGTCAGTAGGATGTGGTGTCTATCCCAGAAGTAAGTAGTAAGTAGCTTTTAGGGAGACTAAAGATAGCCTGAGGTAAACTGTACAATCAAGCTGCTCTACTCATAATAAGTTTTGTGGTTTCCTACCATGGGTGTGGCTTTTCTTGTCAAGGAACTTCAGCTTATAACATGTAAATTTCAGAAAGACACTTTCCTGAGCACAGACCTGTAGCTAGAGTTTTCTTGGTCCTGCCTGGCCCACGGTCAGGACAAATCTCTCTCACCCACCAGTCCCGCAGCCGCTCAGACCCAACCGAGTAAACACACAGAGACTTATATTGCT
>CABHPQ010171708.1:5767-16636 GCA_902168405.1 Peromyscus aztecus | reverse complement strand
GTTCTTTTAATTCTCTCTGTTAGTCCCGCCTATACTTCCTGCCTAGTCACTGGCCAATCAGGGTTTTATTAGCAACACATTTGCCATACAGAACATCCCACAGCAGGCCAATCAGTCTTTTATTTATTAACCAATCAGAGCAACACATTTAACATACAGAACATCCCATAGCACCGACCAGATGGAGGGAGGTTCTACAGAAACCAGGGAGAGAATTGAGACAGACCCAACCAAGGGACGTGGACACTGGAGAGAAAGAGACAGGGAGGCAAACATCAAGAGGAATCTCAGAGAAGCCGCAGACTTTCTCAGAGAAGCCAGATGTCCCCCAGGACTCAGGAGAAGCAGGTCAACAAGTCATGGAAGCCAGGAGTGGTGGCGCACGCCTTGAATCCCAGCACTTGGGAAGCAGAGGCAGGCAGATCTTTGTGAGTTTCAGGTCAACCTGTTTCCATAGAAAGTTCCTGGCCACCCAGGGCTCCACAGTGAGAATGTGTCTTTAAAAAAAAAAACAGTCAAGAAGGGCTGATGGTGCTTCTGGAGAATTCTAGTGTTTAAAGCGCTTCTTTGCATGCACAGGGTCCTTGACCTCATCTCTTCATTGTGAAATAAACGGAAAACAAAACCAGGGGACAGTTGGATACATCTCCAGTGCACCTGGTATCACTGAATAGGCACATAGCCTTGAAAGCTAAAAATGAGAAGCCCTCTACCCTAATGTAAACTATTAGCCACCAGAGGGATTTTGTGTCGTTTTCTTTGGGTGTCGAGATGCAATACAATCCCATAGCACCAATATTATTTACACAATCCATGACCTGTTGCTAACGGAAACATTGTCATGTAGTAGTGCATAACTGTACGTATAATTGTTTAAATGTCCTCGTATGTAATATATAATTTGTAAATGAGATTAAGCAAAATGAACAATGATTATAAGTAGAAAGCTTAAGACAAGAGAGAATCCATCTGAACATGAAAAAAAAAAGGGCAAAGATGGGTGTTTACTGCTCTAGTTGGCCATGAAACCTGGGAGAATGGAGCCTAAAAATGTGGCAGGCTAAAGCCTCACGCAAAAGCCAACTTTATTCAGAGCATCAGACAATTTATACTCTGAGGCTTAAGGAGAGTCACATGAGTAAAGTGTATAATCACAAGGCAAGCTGCATGTGGTGGGCAAGACACATGCAGCAAAACCCTGTTTCCCATGGAGGCATGTAAACACATAACAAGAGGCAGTTGTCACGAATAAGCTGAAGTAACCCTCTCCTCTCCGATACACCTGGGAGAGACATGAAAACATAATCCAAGAACAATTCCACGTTTGATGTCTTGGTTTCTTGGAGTTTTCTCACAAGCGCTCAGAGATGTCCTGGCCTGACGGCCATACTTGGGCTGTGTTCCAACAGACAGAGGTGAGATGTGGCTGTACTCTTCACTTTGACCCTTAACACTCCTAGGTCTTACCTAGGCCACATGAGGCCGTGTGCCCTTACTCAGGATGGAGCTTCCTCCCCCATCACCCATGTCGCCCCTGCCCTGTCTCTCCCCGTCTGTCTCTCTTTAGACCTCCATAGCTCCTTGACCAGAGTTTTCAGAAAAGGCCATTGCTGGGGAAATGTCAGCCAGCAGAACGATACAAGAGAAAATTCATATTCCCTGTGGTGTGACTGACAGGACAAGCCAAAGGAAATGTCACCACTGCCCAGAAGCAGGCCACATGCCAACCCTTCCAACTAGGAAGACAGGGGAGTGACAGCTTGTCCCCTCCACACGGTCCTCTGGTCACCGTGTGGTGCATCAGACTGAGTCACTCTTGGCCTTCTTTTGGGGGCTGCTCTCCCATTGGCTCTCCAGTCATCCCACGCCACAAGCCCTTCCTGGTGCCACTTAATCATCAGACCAACAACAGATATGGTTAGCAATTGGTATACCACGTGCGAGAGCTCGTGGAACCCACGTGACTACCTCCCTCAGGGGCCCTGACACAGCCTGACCCTCAGGACGATTCAAGGCTGAAGAGTTGAGGTGGGTGCACGGGTGTGGGTGGCGAGCAAAAGAACTTTCCTTCTGCAGTCATGGAGCCTCCCACAGAGCTGGCTGGGCCAGAGGACAAGGGACCAATTTCCACCACAGCTACTTACTGTCTCTACCGTGTATTTGAAACCCATTGCAACATAATAGACCTGGAGATGGAACCACAGAGCACATTCAGTCCCCACGCCAAGCCTGGCGACACATCCCGTAGAATGAAGGGCAGCTGTGCAATTTAACATCCTGAATGGAAACTAGCTGATGGATAGCAGCTGTTCTATTTTTTTTTTTTTTTTTTTGTCTTAAGAAAGGTTTCCTTTTCTACACGGGTCTTAGAAATAGGACACGTAGTTTCAAGAGACTCTAAAAGCATCTTACTTAGAAATCTAAAGTTTTGAAAGTGTTCCGGTTGAATTGTGTCCCCCTGAAATTTGAATTTTCCAAATCCCCAGGTCTTTGGAGCATCTTTAGAGTACTTTGGCCATCTTTAGAGGCAGGGCCTGGCAGATGTGATTCGCCCCTATCACCTTTGAATATGAAGTGTCCCCTAGAAGCTGAATGCTTGGTCTCCAACTGGTGGTACTCTTTTTAGGAGGCTTCTGAAAATCTTAGAATTGTGTGGCATCACCAAAAGAAGGTCATTAGGGTTGGTTTGGGGGTGCATCTTGCCCTGGGCTCCTTCTTATCTCTATATCCTATCTGCAATGAAGTGACTATCTGTCTCTGCCAGGAGACCTCATGATGCTTCTCCCAGGCACACAGCAACCATGGACCGAACCCCACTAAAACAAAAGCCGAAAGAATCATTCCTTCTTTGTCTTCTTTTTATGGGTGGGAGAAGAATGGGATGGGGGGGGGTCTGTAGTCCAGACTGGTCCCTGAGAAAGTCTTGGATCAGTCTGGCTCCCAACAGTTCTTCACAAATTTGAGGCCAGCATGATCTACATAACAAGTTAAATAGTCATGTACCATGTCTCTGGGTCAGGCAAATTCCAACTCACTTCTTTCCCTTTTTTAAGATATATTTGTGGTAGTTTGAATAAGAATGCTCCCATAGGCTCATATATTTGAAGTCTTGGTCACCAGGGAGCAGCACTATTTTTAAAAGGACTAAAACGACTAGGAGATTTGGTCTCATTGGAGGAAGTATGTCACTGGGAGTGGGCTTTGAGGTTTCAAAAGCCCATACCAAGCCTAGAGTCTCTGTTTCTGCCCACAGATCAGGATGCAGCTCTCAGGTACTGCTCCAGCACCATGTCTGCCTGCACGTTGCCATGCTCCTGCCATGATGATAATGGACTGAACCTCTGAAACTGTAAGCCAGCCCCACATTAAATGTTTTCTCTTTTAAGAGCTACCTCGGTCACTGTGTCTCTTCTCAGACACAGAATAGTGACTGAAACAGTAGTTATTCTATGTGAATATGTGCTTTGCCTGCATTGTGTATCTAAGTGAACCTCAAGTGTGCCTGGTGCCCATGGAGACCAGAAGAGGGCATCAGGTCTTCTAGAACTGGAGTTACAGCCAGTTGTCAGCCACTAAAGCCGTCTCCACAGCCCCTGACTCCCTTTCTAAAACAGCATCACTGATGGGACCCTGCATCTCACAGTCTGCTCCTAGTCCCTTCCCAGATGTGGGGTCAATCCTGGGCCCAGCCACTGCAGTCCGGTGTCCTAGACCAAGGACAGGCCCTGGGTTCACTGCACTGAGGACTCTTAGCTCTTCCCATCCTTCTTAGAAAGCCGGGCTAGGGAGATTGAGTTCAAGTGTACTCCAAGTGTCTACTGACTGGACGTGGCCCAGGGATCAGGCTGTCAACGAGACTCTAGGCGCTCTCCAGGGAACGCAGATGACAATTAGGCCCCAGAGGGAGAGACTCTCTGGGAGCACTCTGCAGGGGAGGTGAGGGAGGACCAACTACATCCTGCAGACAAGGACAGGTTGTAAGAAGAGGACAAAGCAAGTGACCACAGGCTCCGTACTCCTTACAAAGCTTGGCAGAACACCTTGGTCTCAGGCCTGGAATCTGCTGCCCGGGATTACCTTACAATCCTGGAAGGAACCCGAGAAAGGGCGAAGTCTGGGAATCAGCAGGCCTTGGTTCAAACCTTCTCACTGTTTTCCATGAGCAAGGGAGCTAACCTGAGTCTCACTCTCCTCAGCTCCATTAATTAAATAATAGGGTGACTTCAGACTGAATGAAGTTAATAATCTGTCTAAAGCAATTAGCAGATCACTGAGTGAGTGGTAGGTCCTTCATCTGCTTAACTCATTAACAAATTCACTCTCTCCCTAATACAGTCATTACTCTCCCCCCCCTCTCTCTCTCTCTCTCTCTCTCTCTCTCTCTCTCTCTCTCTCACACACACACACACACACACACACACACACACACACACACTCTTACTTTGTTGTGAGAAATCAAACAAGCCATGTTAGATAGGGGTTAGGCTCGTTTCTAAGTCAAGTGAAAGGAAATGGAATTTTTCTCCCCGAGGCAGATTTTCCACACAAAGAAAACATGACAAGAAGGCAGTACTCTTCTGTCCAGCCCGCTGCTCCCTTGCAGTATGCAAAAGAGAGAAGAAAAGAGAGAAAGAAAAAAGGAAGGAGGAAAGAGAGGAGAAGAGACATAGAAAAAATGTTAGCATGCTTCATGGCCAGAGAAAACGCTGGGAACTGCGAACAGTAGAGCCAGCAAACAGGCAACCCCAGCATGCCTGCCATTCTGAGGTACCAGCCTCGCACAGGCTCCACCTGGGTTGTGCACAGTAAAACCCATCCGCCTCTAGTTACTGAGTTGGGAAATACTAAGACTTTACACAGAACCATGTATTATAAATATGAATTTCTTTTTAAAGATTTTTATTTTTATTTTATGTGTATGAGTGTTTGCCTATCTGTATGTTGGTGTACCCCATGAATGCACAGCCTGTGTAGAAGCCAGAGAGGATGCTGGATCCCCTGGAGATGGAGTTACAGATGGTTGTGAGCCACCATATGGGTGCTGGGAACCATATCCTTGTCCTCAATAACAGCACCCACTCCTCCTAACTGCTGAGCCATTTTCCTAGCCCGGACATGAATTTCTGCTAAACCATATTTCTTAGTTAGGGTTGATGTTGCTCTGATGAAACACCATGACCCTAAGCAACTTGAGGAGGAAAGGGTTTATTTGGCTTACGCTTCCACATCACAGTTCGTCACTGAAGGAAGTCAGGACAAGAACTCAAGCAGGGCAGGAACCTGGAGGCAGGAGCTGATGCAGAGGCCATGGAGGAGAGCTGCTTACTGGCTTGCTTCCCACGGTCTGCTCAGCCTGCTTTCTTCTAGAACCCAGGACCACCATCCCAGGACTGGGCCTAGCAATCACTACAGGCCTGTTGTAAGAACCAAAGTTAAATGCTGGAGGCTATTTTATGTTTTCACTCCCCTAAACAAGTTTGTTCTGCCGATTTGTACCTGCACCGGATGTGCTTGATGACATGTGGGCAGGAGGTACATGGGCAGGAAATGCGTCAGGATGTATGCTTGCCCCTGGTTGGACCAGTGGCCTGGTGGGTTGCCTTTTTAAGCCTCTGCAAGGAGTGACTCATGGACATTTCCTGGTGACTCAGAGGTGGACCTGGCCAGAGAGTCCATTAACCTGGCCAGTATTGAATTAAAGCTTGCTTCAAATTTGGCTTTAAATTGTGGTAGTGGTCTTATTCTCCACCAGTGGGATCGACACTGTCTACAGCCTAATCTTATGGAGGCATTTTCTCAATTGAGGTTCCCTCCTTTCAGATGACTCTAGCTTGTGTCAAGAAAACTAGCGAGCACACTATGTTAAAGGTCTTTTTTTTTTTAAGACGTCAGCTTTCGATTTTCTTAAATGCATGCTGTTGTTAAGGAAGGTTTTTAAGTTAATGTGAATTCATAAGCCTATTTTTTAAATACCGAAAGTGCCAGAACATTGTCCATGAATGAAGCTGTGTGAGGAGATTTCTGAGAAGTTGTGAGAAAACTCCAATTAAACAAGAGTCCTGTAACCTCCGTTCCACCATAGCACGGATCTGTTCTTAGAATGTGCTGGAATGCCCCTCTCAGGAGTAGTAAATGGGAGCAAGTTTACCTTAGATTATGGTGTTTCCAAGCACAGAGTTGTCCTCTTGACTGTCTAAGCCTAAACTCACGTGACCTTGCCCTTGTGACTGTACACAACACAAACAAACTCAAGTGAACTTTGCTCACATGACCTTGCTTATCCAAAGAATGCCCTCAGACTATAAATTATCTGATGCCCTGAATAAACCTGACTGTTGCATGAGACTTTAGCCTGCCTTCTCTGTAGGCTCCACTCTCCCAGGCTCACGCCACCAACAAGAGCAGTAACACCAAAGGAGTTATAAGTTGAAAATCAGCTAAGGAATCACTATGGTAAGGGTGACGGAATGACTCTGGGATCAAATGTAAGTGGACATTCAGTTTTGTTTAGGGGAGAAAAATTATTATGGGGTGCCCCCCGGAGATGACCACTCAGACACAGTTTATAAACAATTCAAAGTCTTTATTCCAGCAGGCTGGGACTACACTCAGGTATTCAGGACCTAAGTGTAGTCCGAAGCATTTAGACCAAGGGGCTTTTAAAGGCCAACCCCACATCCTGCTATCTCATTCTACAGCTGCAGGGGGAGGCTTGCACATGGAAGCAATTTAACAGAAGCTAAGATAAGTGGTTCTCTGGATGGGGATGCTTGCACAGGCAGGCAGTTTAACAGAAGCTAGGTTAGCTGGGGGCATCTTGGCCTCAGCTTCCTAAAATAGAGTTGGGTCATTTTCCACAGAATTCTCCACCAAGGAGACAAAATTCTAGTAAAACCTGACAACGGCCTCAGCAAGAATAGAAGATGGAGGCGTCTCTGCACTGTCTTGCCCTGTCATAAAATGAGTGTGTACATGGGGGGAAATGAAATTACGTATACATGTTAAACAGCATCTTTCCCACCCCACCAAGATGGGTAGTAGAATTATGAGTGGCTTTATTTTCTGTGGTTCGTGTTGGATTTTTTCTTCCTTTTGCTTCCAGCATACTCTCCAAGGGCCAGAGTTCATGCACAGAAGTCATAGGACAGCCTTCGGCGTCAGTCCTCACCTCTTGTTTGAAGCGGGGTCTCTTGTTCACGGCTATGCACATCAAGGCGAGCCAGCTGGCCTTCAAGGTTCCCCTGTCTGCTTCTCACCACAGCGTAGACACACTGGGATGACAAAGGCCAGCTACCACATCCGGCTCTGTGTGGGTTCTGGGGATCTGAACTCTGGTCCTGCTGCTTACACGGCAAGCGCCTTTTCCACCAAGCCGTCCCCTCGGCCTCTGGGATGAGTTAGTATCCATCCCTACAGTGTCAGAGCCTGCTCCTGGGTGGGGCTCAGGGTGGGCTGTCTGTGACTGCAGTGAGAAAGCGGAACCCGCCTCATTCCCGGGCCTTCCTGGCCTCTACGTCAGGCTCCCCCATTTCTGGCTTCTGTTTATGAGTGGGTGCTTCGTGTTTGTAAGAATGGATTTCCAGTTTGCTTTTTCTAACTTGCCTGCTTTGTTTAATGAACCTCATCAGGCATCTTAAATGGAAACAGAAACTGGAAAGGGGGTGATGGAAAGGGGAGGCTCCCTGCTGGCTTAAAAGATACGGCCTCCTGTCTTCCACGAATGGGGTGGCTTAAGCTTTTTGAAAGGTCCCGTGTCACTGGCTTTTGTGTTGCCGTGACAAGGTATCTGTCAGAAACAGCATATGGGGGGGGAGGTAGATTTATTCTGGTTCATGGTTTTTGAGGGGTTCAGTCCATCATGGCGTGGAAGGCATGGGAGATGGGGGTAGTTCGTGGCAGCAGGAGGTGCCTTACATCATGAACGACCAGGAAGCAGAGGGAACCATCAAAACCAGGGCCAGGTATTAAGTTTCAAAGATCCATCCACCTGTAAGGACCTTCTAGGTCCAGGCCCCACCTCCTAAAGGTTCCATGGTTTAACACCACCAGACAGAGAACAAGAATTGAAGCCACGAGTCGGTGAGGCTTGAACATTTCAAGTTCAAGCTACAGCAGATTCTTACAGATGTCACCTCATTCCTTTCGAAAGAAAACCACTAATGCCAGGCAGTGCTAAGAACAAAGACTCTGGGCAGACTGCCTGGCGTGAACCCCAGGTCTGCTAGTCACCCTGTCTGAGATCCTGGGGAATTCACTCAACTCCTCTAAGGACCATTCTGTTCTTGAGCTTGGGTGTCACAACCTGTGCCTCAAGTCGGGTCCAGCCACCCATCCTCAGTAAGTCGATTAAGAGAGTCAAATCAAAAGTATTCAGTGCAGCCACTGTGGGAAGACAGACAAAGGGATCCAGCAAACTCTCCAAGTCCATCTTCCGGATCAGCGGTCCTCAACCTTCCTGATGCTGCCACCCTTTAATACAGTTCCTCGTGTGGTGGTGACCCCCAACCATAAAATTATCTCGTTGCTACTTCATAACTGTCATTTTGCTACTGTTATGAATCACAATGTAAATATCTGATATGTGAACCCCCCAAGGGGTCGTGACCCACAAATTGAGAACCACTGTTCAGGATCCTGGGGTAAAACCAAAGTTTAAATAGAAGGCCGAGGATATGGGCGTCCGAGCAGACACAGTCAAGATGTGGGACCGCCCACGACTGACCTATCATTATCTGAGTTTCCATTTCCTCCAGCAGAGCATCTAGCAAGTTGTTGGAACTGTTTGAAATCTCTTTCCTTCTCCCAGCCTGAGATTCCTGGGGGAGGCTCCCGTTGTTTGGATAATCTGACAGTCAAATTGAGAGACAATAGTGCCTCATGAGAATATCTTCATTTTTGCCAGGTCTGTTACAATTTCTCTCAACTCTAAAGTACGAAGAAAAACTATAAGCTATGAGGAGCGATTGTTTATTACCTGTTTCTAAGTGTCACTGTGGGGATTAAACTAGATAATACTGTCTGGTACAGGGTGAACACTTCATACATCAGGAAACTGAGGCTCAGTTCAAGTGGTTCTCTTAAAGATTCAAAAACATACAGCTTGTCACTTTCTGTCCCGTCCCCACATTTACCCATGACCCATCTTTAATAGCACAAACATCTGTCCCTTGGGGAACCAGAATGTCTGTGGCTTGAAAACTTTGCAAGCGTTCATCCCAACTCTGCAGTTAAGAACCCATGAGAACCACGAGGGCACCTTCATCTCTAAGCACTTGCCCAGAAGGGCTGGAGCAGCCCAGGACTGACACTGGTGGAGCAGAGCATTCACGTCCTATCTGCTCAGTTTCCTTGGCTCTATAGAGAAATACCTGGTGCAGCTGCTTGTTACATACATGTTGTGATGAAAACCCAGCCCTTTGTGTGTTTCAGCAGATGTCTTCTTTATTATTAGAATTCTGTTTCAATAATGAGAACGCAAGGTTTCATGTCATTAGGTGGGTCTGCTTTGAATATACAGAAGACTCACAATATGGAGCCAAATCTTCAGTGTTCATTTCATAAAACCATCTTGAACCCCGTCCGCTCCCATCATTCTGTTACATCCACCACCCCCTGAGCTCACATCATTCTGCATCCTACCGCGAACTTTTCACATCCCTGAGTCTCCTCAAATTACAGCTTCCCTAATAGGTGAGTCCTCCCCCCCACTACATCACTAAGGCATGTATTCCAGATGTTCACTGTCATAGAATAACTCTATCAGTGACTATAAGGTATAATATATGTATAAGGTAATCATGACAGAAACGATAAATGACGTAAGAAAACGCTTCAAATATTTTCACAAAGAAAGAAAGTTAATTCCTAGATTGTAGTATTATATGCTGCTTATTAACCAAGCTAACAGGGCACAAATATATTTTTAAAGGCTTCGTTTATGGTCTCCTTTAGTGGAGATGGAGCAGTTTAACAATGTGTTGACATTTACTATTCTCCGTAGGTTCTAGCGGATTTCTATTATCTAATGTGTCATTCATAAAGAAGAACACGATATCTAGGGGACACCAATAGAAAAGAATAAAATGTCCCAGAACTGAAGAAGCATGTTCATTGAACTGCATTCCATCTTTTATGCATGACTTGGAGAATGTGATTGTTTTTAGATATCTTAGGTGCTGTGTGAACAAATATCCACACAACAATCTAGACTAATCCTTCCTTTTTTTTTTTTTTTTCAGAGCTGAGGACCGAACCCAGGGTCTTGCACTTGCTAGGCAAGCACTCTACCACTGAGCTAAATCCCCAACCCCTAGACTAATCCTTCTTATCACACAGACTTCCATCGTTGCCAAAAGGAACTTACTTTTCCCACTATTTAAATTGATGCAGCTTCTTTATAATTGTGTTTTCACAAATAAAATTATGAAAAATGTAGTGTTGTGGGCAGAGGATGTAGCTCAGCAGGTAAAGTGCTGCTGGCCTTGCACATAGGAAGCCTTGTGTTTAATCTGCATATATGGAGTCTAATGGTACATGCCCATAACTCCAGCACTTATGAGGTGAGGTAGAGAATCAAAAGTCCAGGGTCATCCTCCACTACACAGCAATTTCTAGGCCTACCTAAGCTACCTGCGACCCTATCTAAAACAGAAAAGAAAAGAATTCTAAGCTGGATGTCGTGGCACACACCTTTAATCTCAGCACTCATGGAGCAGAGGCAGGTGGACCTCTGAGGACA
This sequence comes from Peromyscus aztecus, assembly GCA_902168405.1. Taxonomy (NCBI): domain Eukaryota; kingdom Metazoa; phylum Chordata; class Mammalia; order Rodentia; family Cricetidae; genus Peromyscus; species Peromyscus aztecus. The sequence goes on along the minus strand of CABHPQ010171708.1, from coordinate 5,898 downwards.
GCCTGGTCTATACGGTGAGCTCCGGACAGCCAGGGCTACACAGAGAAACCTAGTCGCAAAAAGGAGAGAAAGAAAGAAAGAAAGAAAGAAAGAGAGAGAGAGAGAGAGAGAGAGAGAGAGAGAGAGAGAGA
>CABHPQ010171707.1:12960-40781 GCA_902168405.1 Peromyscus aztecus | reverse complement strand
TATTGCGGAGAATATCGCGGAGATAAACAGATAGAAAATAAAGGATAGCCTCGAGAGGGCCTGGAACCTTTTCCAACGGGCCCCGACTGTCTCTGCCCCAGGGTATTTATAGAGACACCAAGGGGGTGGAGCAAATGACCTCCTCCCCCAGCACAGCCAAGTGAAGACCATTTCAGACACCTGCACTCAGGCCCGTGGTCCTAATCATCCTCTCTGTGGATCTGCTGGGTAAAGCCACGAGGAACCCGAGAACGGCCCCCCACAGCATGGTATGTGGAGCTTTTGTGTATGTGTACGTGGGTGTGTGTCATGTTCACATATGTATGCATGTGTGTGTGTGTGCATGTAGAGGCCAGTGACCAACCCCAGGTGTTGTTCCTCGGGAACTGTCCAGCTTCTATTTTTTGAGGCAGGATCTCTCACTGAACCTGGGGCTCACTGATTTGGCTAGGCTGGCTGACCACATCTGACTTTTCACGTGGGTCTGGGGATTGACCTCTAGTCCTCACACTTTCACAGCCAACACTTTACCAACAGAGTCATCTTCCCAACCCCCAGTACATGGAGCTTTAAAACCAGGCCCCTGTGCCAGGAATGTACTCTTCCTTCTGACCCAAACTACAGTGGTGCGCTTGGTGTTGCTGTCTTTCTGGAGTAGATCCCCAGTAAATTGTGCCCAGTACAGTACTTATCAGCTCACTTCTTTCTCTGCTTTCACAGCACCTGTGGTCATCGCTTACATTCTGGGGTGGGTCGACCCAGAACGATAAGATGTGACAAGGGCTGGAGAGATGGCTCAGTGGTTAAGAGCACTGGCTGCTCTTCCAGAGGACCCGGGTTCAATTCCCACCACCCACATGGCAGCTCACAACTGTCTGTAACTCAAGTTCCAGTGGATCTGACTCCTTCACAAAGACATGCAGGTCAAACACCAATGCATATAGCCGGGCGGTGGTGGCGCACGCCTTTAATCCCAGCACTCGGGAGGCAGAGCCAGGCGGATCTCTGTGAGTTCGAGGCCAGCCTGGTCTACAGAGCGAGATCCAGAACAGGCACCAAAACTACACAGAGAAACCCTGTCAAGGAAAAAAAAAAAAGATGTGATGGTATTGCCATCAAAACGAATGAAGGAACACTGCATGATTCAACACACACATGCAAAGCCCTGGGTTCCATCCCTGAGTATGGAGTGCAGCTCAGAGGCCAGAAGTGGCCAGGAGAGCTCCAGGCTGAGGGGCTTGGATAGAGATGGGCTCTTCCTACACTTGGACATCCCACTCTTCCTCCAGAACCTTGGCGTCAATTTGCCCTCAGTTTTAAGCCCCAGCACTGGTCACTGGCTCAGCAGGACACCTCCGTGCATCTTCCCTCCTCACCCAAGGCTTCAGCCTGCCCTTGAGCACTGTGAAGAAGCGTCAGACCACAATCTCAGCATTCTGTTGCTCAGTTTTAAATATTTATTTAAAGTCCAGAAGGGAACATGAGAAACGAAACCCACTGAGGGTCTGGACACACTGACACTTAGACAGAAACAGAAGAACGACAGTGAATACACATCCGGTGACGAGAGAGACAGAGGGGGAAACAGGAAACAACGCGCAGATGAGGACCCAATGACAAAACGCACATCTAGCCTGGGGTGGGGCGGGCAGGGGTACACAGGCAGCGTCTGGGGGAGGGGGGTGGGAGTGAGGTATTAAATAATGGAAAGCAAATCCAATTCCTCACAAGACACAACTTTAGAAACACACAAATACAGACTTTGACATCAATCTTCCTTCTATAAAAATAATTCCATAGTTAAAATAACTTCAAAATCCAATTGGGGTCCCGACTTATTTAGGTTGCATGGAAGGTCGCTGTTATGGAGACTGATGAGGAACCCATAACTGATCCTTCCTCCTCCACCCAAATAGGCACTTGGGGAAAGGATGTGGGTTTCTACACAGCTGTGCAATCTGAGAAAGCAGGAAGGTTGGCTGCACTCGGAAGATGAGCTCCTGGGAGGGAAACCTTGGTCTTCAGAGATGGTCAGCATTTACAGTTCACCTTCCAGATCAGCCCTCGCTGAGGAGCATCTTCCTCGAATCCGAGGAGTCTTCTCCCAGGTCAGGTCTTCTAAAGGGAACCAAACCCCTCCAGGAGCAAGAAGGACCATGTCAGAACGCCTCCTCAAAGGTCAGAAGCAGAAATCTCCATACTTCTGGTTTCTAGTAGGATTTTTTTCTTTTTCTTTTTTTTCTTTTTTTCTTTTTTTCTTTTTCCTTTTTTTCCCCTCCTCAGCAGATTACGGGGGTAATTCTAGTAACATTGTTAAATCCCCATTTAGAGGAGAGAAAGATTATGGACAAGGCCCCACTCAAAACGTTTCTTCAAAGCCTGTGGCAACAAAAATAGTAGCACCTTCAGAATCTTAAATAAGGTTTTTTTTTCTTCTAAAAAAAAAATCACATACATTACAAGAGACAATTGAGAGCACCAGCGATTTCACAGTGGGAGGTAGCGCACAGCACCCCAGCCTGGGGGTCAGCCTCTCCACACCCCCAGCTCCTCTTGTCCTTCCTCACCTCTCCCAGGTGAAAAAAAATAGTAACACACCTTCTTTTTGTTTAAATAATATATATATATATATATAATAGATAGATTTCTTTCTTTCCTTTTCTCCTCTATTTTTTTTTCATATCTCCTTTCTAATATTGCACATCAAAAGCTCCCTAGCAGGGACCAGCCGACAACATGCCCCCTTCCCTTGAGGTGGCATCAATGGGGGAGGGACTCTTTGGGCAGGAAGTTGGGGAGGGAGGGGGTGTCTACAGAGCTGGGCAACAGGCCGTGGGCTGGAGTGGGCTGCAAGCCCTGCTTGCTCTGACTGGCTCTTTGGTTGGGGCTAAGCTGGGATTGGCAGTTCTCCAGGTCAGCCTGCTACCCTTTCTCAACTCCTGCTGAGCAGGTAACAGCTGGGACCTGCACCAGGGTCCTGAGGCAGGGTCCTGCATCTTCTGAGGCAGGGTCCCGCATCATCTTCTGGGACTAGCTGCCCCCAGCCTCTTCCCTCCCCAGCAAGGCTTAGAGGAGCCTGGAGGTCAGAGGTTGGAGGTCAGAGGAAGCACGCAGGTCCGACTTCGAGGCGGTACTGCTTCCCTGATGAGACAGGTGGGAGGTTGTCCACGCTGACAATGGGCAGCTGCTGGGGGTCCTGGGTCCGGAAGGTGAACAGTGTCTGGTGCCAGCGGCCATCACGGACCTGTAGGTAGGCAGGAAGACAACATGAATGTGATTCTTGCCATTTACAAATGCGTTTCTCATTATCTTTTGTTTTTGCAGGAACAATGACTTGTATGTGGCATATCTGGGCACACATCTGGCTTGGTTGCTTGTATTTTTTTAAAGTTTTTTTTGAATATTCAATATTTATTTTTTTTAATTATATGTATGTGGTGTGTCTGAGTGCGGGTTAGTATATGTGAGTGCAGGTGCCTTTGAAGACCAGAAGGTGGCATCAGATCCCCTGGAGTTCAAGTGGTTGTGAGCTGCCCACCATGGGTACTGAGAAATGAAATCAGGTTGTGTCAGAGAACGAAGTAGCAAGTGCTCTTACCTGCTGAGCCATCTCTTCAACATCTGTCTATCTATTTATCTATCTATCTATCTATCAATCTATCTATCTATCTATCTATCTATCTATCTATTATCTATCATCTGTCTATCTATCTATCTATCATCTGTCTATCTATCAATCTATCTATCATCTGTCTATCTATCTATCTACCTACCTGTTTATCTATCTATCTATCTATCATCTGTCTCTCTCTAAATATCTGTCGATAATCTATCTATCTGTCTGACTGTCTATCTATCATCTGTCTATCTATTATCTATCTATCTATCTATCTAATCTATCCATCCATCCATCTATCATCTGTCTATCTATCTATCTATCTATCTATCTATCATCTGTCTATCTATCTATTATCTATCTATCATCTGTCTATCTATCTATCATCTGTCTATCTATCTATCAATCTATCTATCATCTGTCTATCTGTCTATCTACCTACCTGTTTATCTATCTATCTATCTATCTATCTATCATCTGTCTCTCTCTAAATATCTGTCGATAATCTATCTATCTGTCTGACTGTCTATCTATCTATCATCTGTCTATCTATCTATTATCTATCTATCTATCTAATCTATCCATCCATCCATCTATCATCTGTCTATCTATCTATCTATCTATCTATCTATCTATCTATCTATCTGTCTGTTTTTGAGACAGGGTCTCCTATAGCCCAGCCTTGCCTTGAACTCCTCCTGTTCCTCCTGCTTCTATCCTCCTCCCTCCCCCAATCAAGTCCTGGGATCACAAGTGTGAAACATCCCACTGACGTCAATTTTTAATGGTTTTTCTTTTATTCTTGTTAAGTAATATTGTATGAAATCCACCGTGTTTTCACTCTGGGGCACATTCCTAGTGTGAATATCCCATGAACAGATTCTACAAGTAGACTCTCCAGACCCAAGGATAACTGGTGTTCTTGATACATACTGACTCTATATTTACACAGAGCTGTTTTCCAACATCTCTTTTCTCAGTAGCTTCGTGTGGGGAGCACATCTTTAATGACACTGTGGATTACTAGTTCGACTTTATGAAAGTAGTTTTACCCATGCATGACTTTCTGTCTCCCTCAGCCCTTAGTGCACATCCTGTTTAAGACATTTGAAAGTGACCCAAACTATTAACAGAAAGAAAGCCCCCTGACTGGTAGAGTGAAGAGAACAGATACTCTTTCAAAGAGGACTTTGCAAAGTAACAAATGTCCCTATTAGCCTGAAGGACTTTTATCAGCATAGACTCCCCCTTAGGAGGTTCCCAGAGAGGTTAGCCTAGAGAGTGCAAGGCCCTGGGTCCACCCCCAGCAACACACATATGCACACACACACTCACACACACACATGTGCATGGGCACTCACACACACACAGGAAAGCGAATAAAGTCAACTTTACTAAATAAATCGTTCTAATTAAATTGAATGATGATAATGAACTGTATACAATGTAGTATAAAGTGATAAGACATACTTAGAAAACCAGACAAGTTTCTCCTAGTGTCCCCACAGCAAGGGACAATGGGGGGCTCCAGCAGTTACCTTGCAGCCATCCACAGACACCTCTGGCCTGAACTGACCCCCGGCTTCGAAGACCTGTCCATTCCAGGCACGGAAGCGCACGGCTTGCCTGGCAGAGAGGCGCCCTGGGCCTTCCTGCCACACCGTCAGGTTCAGGCAGTGGATTGTGATGTGCTGTGTCCCCTCAGAGCTGAGCAGGTGCAAGAAATTCATCTGGACCCGGCTCACAGCAAACTCCACCTGTGGGGGAGATTGCAGGTGGGAAGCAGCCCTCAGATCCCCCACCTTTCTGGATGGCACCAGGGTTAGCCCTCTCCCGGCCAATTTTTCCTGTGTCATCTGCCCACTAGAGAGACAGGGAAACCGAGTACTGTATGAGCTGGTCCTGTAACCTAGTGGCTGTTCAAGCCCAGAACCAGAGGTCTGAGGGTCTGCTTTGTCTGCTCTGCTCTCCCAGGTGGGTGAGCTAAGGGTTCAGCCAGATCTAGAGGCTGGCAACGATTTTGCCCAAGCTGAGTGTGGAGGGAATGTAAGGAGCCTTAAAGAATTTAGCCTGTAGAGGATGCAAGCGTTATCAGAGCTGTGGTATGGGGCTCTGGGGAGGCGGGGCTTAATGGAAGGTGGTTGGTTCATTGAGGGGGTGCCCTTCAAGAGGCTATTAGCATCCAGTGCTTTCCTGTCTTTTTTTTTTTCTCTTCCCGACTGCCAGGGAGTAAGGAGCTCTCCTCTACTATAGTCCATACCACAGACCCCATGGCAAAAGAGCCAACCAATAAGCAGGAGACAAAGAAAATTTTTTTCCCTTCCAGAAATTTTGCCACAGTGACACAAAGCTAATTAGTCTGTCATTGTTCCTGATGGAGACGGCAGAGCTGCTGGGCAGCTCGGTTGCCGGTCCAGACTTACACCTCTGACTGACAGGCCTGCCGTGGGGTCCCCAAACCTCCAAGTCATCAAGAAGGGAGCCCACAGAGGTTACTGCGGCCCTGCTGGACTGTGAGCTCCAGCTGCAGGAACAGGGGCAAGTCTGACCTCTTCACACCTGGCTCAGGGTCTGGCTAGGTCGGGGAGCCGGCCGACTTGTGGAGCAGCTGGCTGAGTGGAACCAGCACCATCTCAGGCAGCGGGAGGTGCTGCAGGGAGTCTATGGCTACAAAAGTCTGGGGCTCCCTACCTCTTCTGCAGCCAGAGGAGCTTCTCCATGTGGCACACTCCTACCCCCTCCTCTACCCCACATGGACAGTCTCGTAGAAACAGACAGACAAGCCGTGGAAGGGCATCCTGGACAGGAATGGCCACGCCCCTCAGCTGCTGCTGCCTGCCTGCCTTACTGTTGGGTCGCCTGGCTCCACCCCAAAGTGCTTAGCTCAGGGACAGACATGGTTTGCAGACACTGAATAGGAATTAAAGATCATGCATGCAAGAGTGACACGTGTCCCCAACAAACAATGTTCTGACTTCGTGCCAACAATTCATGATTCTCCTGGACCACAGAGTATTCCAAGAGAAGATGGGGTCTTCAGCTCTGAGCGTCCACAGTGTGTGAGAACACAGCAGTGTGAATGGGTTTGTTAACCACACATTAGTCCTACCCATCCCCAACTTCTAAGAGAGGAAACGGTGTCTCAAGAAAGGATGGCTTCCCCACAGCTTTTCAAGAAGACAAGCCAGGCTCAGGGCAGGGACTGGTAGGGTGGGCAGAGCCTGGTGGCAATGGGGAGCAGCAGATGGTACCTTGGAGGCCGTGATGGGTTTCAGACACGTCTGCCCACCGTGGGTAAAGTTACAGGAGACTTCGATGGTGTCAGAGGAGCAGCCGAGGTTGGGGTCTACCCAGTAGGTACCTGCAGCGGAGCAGGACAGGGACATGTGTGTCAGGAAGGAGACTGGAGGGGGTTCTGTAGGACCTGTACCTGTGACTCATGGAGCTCCAATGGAGTGGGAAGCTAAGGGGCAGGGCAGGCAGACACAAGGTATCTCAAGGCACAGGCAGGATGCCTTCTGGGTAGAGCTGACAAGCGGGGAGTCCCATGCTCTGCCAACAGTCCCTGTGTCCTTGCTGGGATGTAGCTACTCTGTAGAGTAGACAACTAGGGTCTCAGCTCCTCTAGGTTCTTCAAGGCTCAGGCTTCCTCCCAGACCTGCCCAGGGAGCTGGGGCTCTGGCCTGCATCTGGCTTCCCTTCATCTACACTTCTGCCTGCACCTGGCTTTCCTGCTAGGCTTCCTGGCTGCCCAGAGTTCAGCAGCAGAGGAAAGGGTGCCCCAGCATCTACTTCTAGCAGAGCAGTGCAGAGCTAGACTAGGGACCAGGTGGCACCATGGCATGCCCCCACTCACAGATGAGGTGAGTCACAGTCAGGTGAGGTCAGAGAGTGAGGATCCCTGCTCAAGCAGGAAGCCCCTGGGCTTCTTCTAGCCTTTGGACAGTTTTTTGGTTTTTTGTTTGTTTGTTTTCAAAGTCCTTATCCTTGTGCTCTGAATGGTCCCAGCTTGTGGCGCTATGGGCTCCATATGGCCCATTCTCTCTACAATTCCCTCAAAGCCTGAACCATGGGCCTGGCGCTGTGAAGCTCAGAGGCTGTTTCCTGAGTGAATAAATGATGCTGTGTGTCTATCTCTGTGAGGACGGAAATTTGGCTGAGATATGCCAAGGACCCAACACTCCATCGACCTGAGCTCCTCCTGAACTTGTGCCACCGCAACACAGGCAGCAAGCCCCCCCCCCCCCAGCCCCACAGACACTCTTACCATCCGCCATCCTCTGCTCACAGTCCATGAGGTCCCGGCAGACCCGGGCTGGATTCTCCTTGGTGCCCAAGGGCGTCTTAATGCTCTGGATGAGGTTGCTGAGGTAGTGTAAGGTTTTGAAGATCTCTCCTCCCTGGTCCAGCACCAGCTGGTCCGGATAGCTGTACCCCTGCTATGGAGAAGAAGGGCCATACGTCCTGGCCTTGCCCAAAGTTCCAGACACATTGCTCTGAAGTTCTCACTGTCTGGGAAACCCAGGGACCTCCCAGTTCCTGGCTAGCTCAGACTGGCTAGCCCTCCATATCACAAATAAGGAGAGGGAGGGTCAGGGACATAAGGTAGTAGGGCCGAGGGCTGCTTCCTTGCCCCTGGCCTATGAGCCCCAGCAGGGTTGATTGGAGGACTGAGCTAGAGGACTGAGCTCCCCACCGGAAGCAAGGAAGCAAGGATGCAAAATGGGCTCTGATATTGGCTGGAACACCCTAGACCCATCTCAGCCTGGAATCTCGGAGCAGAGCTGACCACCAGCTGGGTCTCAGCAGCACCCTGGGGCTCCCTTGTTTCTGGGTGACCCCTGGGTGGCCCTGGGAGCCTGCTGTGGGCTATGGTCCAGAAAAGCATCCCTCTTTCACTCAGGCCAGACACAAACTAGACGTGAGAGGCTTCCGAGAAACACAAGGGCACCGTGTCTGCACCTGGCCTGGTCCTGGCAGCCTGGGCTGTGGTACCACTTTGGACTGTGGTTTCCATGCGAGCCCTAGTGATGATCTCCATCGGAGGCTGTGAGGCATCACTAAGGCAAGGGCTCTGATACTCTTGGTGTCAGCCATGGGGGCAGCATCGACCTCCATGACCTCTCTCTTTCCCCCAGGACTGGAGGTCATGTGAGTGGAGGTCCCGGCGTTACCTCTGATCTGACTGCTCCGTGAGCATCCATCCATGTCTGGAAAGCTGCCCCAAGGTCATCTTGCTGCTGTGCAAGGAAAGTAAAAGGTGTGTATCCTGTCCTCCCAGGGGAAGCCGGATTCTGAAAGTAGGGGCCAGGGGTACAAGCGCCTACCCTCTCACCCCCACCCCACCCCACCCGTACCCCACAGGGTCTTCACCAAGTCACACATCCTCTAGGAGCACCTCCTACATTTGCAGAGAGTCAGTGTTGAACATGCCACTCCCTCCCACTAAGTCCTTCAATAGCTCGGGCCCCCGGTATTGAGTTCAAATGCCTCGGCCTGGTTAAAAACCCCATGTGTTGTTATGGTCTTCATCCTTCTCTCCCTCCACCCATGCTCTAGAACCAGGCCCACACTGTTCTCCTATGTCCCTAAAAGCCTTGCTCTGCCCAGCCCCAGGACCTTTACACACCTTCCCATTGCCTGGGGAAGTCTTTCTGTCCCAATACAGTATCCAGTTTTCTCAACAGTGGGTGTTAATGCTCCCCAGAGGACGCGAAGCCCCACCCAGACTAGGGAAGGGATAATTCTGCATCTCAAGGTTGGAAGCAAGAAATGCTGCTAACCCAGGAAGCTGGGCAACTGTCAGCAGTGTTAGGCTGCTCCTGGGACAGGGGGCCTCTGTGGAGGGAGGCTTCTGCCTCCATGTGGCTGAGGCCCATCCTCCACATCACCACGGACCCCATGGTTCTAACTGTATTGCTCTTGAGTATGTCTGGCCTCAGCCTTGGCACCCAGATGGCTTGAACACAGCTGTAGACTTACCAAGAACATGACAAGGGGTCTGGGGTTGGGGTCCAGAGCAGGGCTGTTGGGGGATTCCCAGCCCTACCCTTTCCAACTGAGGGGCCAGCCTTGGTTCCCTGGTCTGGAAAATGGACCCCCCAGATAAAAAATTCTCCCAGGGCTACTGAAACCATTTCTAATAGTGTCTGGCATATGATGAGCGGCATATTTTCAGCTAACTTATATAGAGCGCTCTCTCCTCTTCCGCATCTAGGAAAGAATGGGGCCTTGCCTCACTCTCCTTCCCCTGCCGGTCTTTCTGATGAAGAGATGGGTGAGGACGGGCAAGTGCTTTGTATGTATGGACAGCACAAAGGGAAGGATGGGTAGAGGCTGGGATGGGAAGGACAGGCACTCTTTGAGCATCTAGTAGCCCTGGGGCTCCTTTTCCATGCCACACCCTGGAGATGCTGTCAGGGTCTGAACCAGTGCTCACTAGTGTAGTGACAACATGGAGACTAATTGGTCTCCAGGATGGGAGAGCTGAGCTGGGATAGGGCTGCTGTGCCCATCAGAGAACAAAAGGGTCCAAATATACCCACATGCCTGACCCTCTGGACCCCCAGTCTAAGAAGGAGAGAGCCTAACATCAACCCACATGTGTGAAGGACAGGGACAGACCCTGGCGCTGGCGCTAGCGCAGCCCTCCTGCACCCAGTTGGGGACGTGGATGGGCCTTTTGCCCAAGGCTCCCCTTGCAGCTCCAGGCCCACGGCTCCAGTGCAAAGGACAGGACGTGGACACTAGTGGTCCAGCCACTGTGGCCAGAGAAGGCTCAGCTTCTTCTCCCCTGCCCACCCTACAGCCTCATCCTCGGAGGTCCAAGAGAATGGTGTGCAACTTACAAACTGGACAGGATGCCAAGGAGGACCCTAGAAAAGAAGGTGGAGGGTCAGTATTTGATAGGGACTTGGTGCTGGAGGCTCAGGTCACTGGAGACTGGAAGGGCTATCCAGCGGGAGAAAGCTTGCTAGGTCACAAGCTCATGGGCATGCTCTGTAGTTATTTCCTCTGAGTTGGAACATTTTCTCTTAGGGGGTAGAGGGCTACTGGAACTCAGGATGAGTCACCAGGCCCCTCCCCATGGTTAGATAATGAGTTGCAAAGATGGGTGTCTGTTGGGGTTGGGGAGGACTCTCCTGCCAGCCAAGCTGCTTTCGAGCTGGGGAGGGAGCTCTGGCTTTCAGGAGCCATCACCCACGGCAGGGAGCATCTCAGTGATGCAGCTGCCTCAGTGCTCCCATAAGTAACCCCAGTAAGCATACTGGCACACTAAGCTAGACCTGAGTGGATGTGTTTCTTTGCCCTGTCGATGTCCTCTCTAACATGGAGAGATGTTGGTTCACATCTCCCCAAGAAAAGTCACACACAACAGATCCCCACTGGGCCTGCTCTATGCTCTGTACAAGTCTATATGCCCAGGAAGCACACAAGGCCCATATGGTTTTGGGTCGGGCATATTCTGCCATCAAAATCTTGGTCCAGGGGCTGGAGAGATGGCTCAGAAGTTAAGAGCATTTGCTGCTCTTACATGGGACCTGGATTTGATTCCCAGAACTCATGACCATCAATAACTCCAGTTCCAGGGGATCTAACCCCCTCTTCTGACCTCCAAAGGCACCAGGCAGGCTTGCTGTGCATTTACATGCATGTAAGCTAAACATTCACACACACACAAAATAAAAAACAAATAAATATTTAAAAACAAATGAAAACAACCCTTGTCTCACTCAAAGGAATCTGTCTCCTGCCCTGGGAATCCAAAACGTCCAGCTACCTACCGGTGGACCTGGCCGACCCCTCGGACCAGGAGGACCCTGTGGAAGAAAGAGGAGACAAGTCAGGGATGGAGAATCCCTTATCCAGGCTGTCCTTTGTCCTACCCAGGCCCAGGGATGATGTGCCCCTGGGACAGAAGGATACAAAGGGGAGGGATATGATCAAGAGAGAGAGAAAGAGAGAGGGAGGGAGAGAGAGAGAGGGAGAGAGAGAGCAGGGAAGGGAGAGAGAGGGGGAAGAGGGAGAGAGGAGAGAGAACACTTAAGAACGCCACTGTGGAAGGGGGATCCTGAGAGCCCGCCATCCCTGTCACCAGCCCTACGTCCTCACACCCAACCTACTCACCTTTGGACCTTGCAACCCCTAGAGACAGAATGGAAGGGAGAGACAGTCAGGAGATGCGGGCTGAGCAGTGGCTCACCTCCCATTACCCCACAGTACTGCCTGCCAGGCTGTCCACTCACCCAGTCCCCTCGGCTGCCTCTGTCACCTTTGGGACCCTGCAACAAACCATATTAATAAGTTAGGGCTCAGGGGGAAGTCCTATTTCCAGTATGGGGAAACTGAGCCTCAGACTAGCTCTGAGTCATGAAATGCTTTGACCTACAATGCAGGAGACCCTGCAGCCTCCCCCCTCACACATACCGGGAGTCCAGAAGGTCCTAGCATTCCGGGGGGCCCGATGATGCCTTCCTTTCCCTAAAGGAGAGAGAGGCTATGAGTCCTCGATCTGGGCCTGGGGAATAGAGTGACAGAGGAGGGTGGCAGCTGAGTGTCCCATGGGAATGAAAAGGGTCCCCCTTCAAGCAGGGCTGGGCCATGCGTTGTCTCCTGAGCATTCCTGCATGCTGGGGTGAGCCACAAGAACAGAGAAGGGAGGGACCGGGGCAGTAGCAGGGGGTGTGTCGTCTGCTAGCAGGGACATGGTGAGCAAAGGCACGAAGCTGGCAACAACAGCATTGAGCAGAGGCTCTAAGAGCAAAGGAGCAGAAAAACGTGTGTGTTCAGCCAGCCGACGGCCAGTCGACAGCCAGCCGACGGCCTGGGGGGTCTCCCCAGATGAGACAGGGAGGAAGGAGACCTACCATCAAGCCAGGAGGCCCCCGGGGGCCTTGGATGCCCTTGAAGCCAGTGTCTCCAGGGGGGCCCTGTGAGAAGCAGAAAAGGGTTGTGCCCGGGGCAGCCACTGGGGAGTACCTCAGAGTCTTCTTACCCCTGAGTTCTGGCTGGCCTGTGCCCTCCTGTTTTTATCTGAGAGGCCCTGGGAAGAAGAGTCAGGGCCACCCGATTCTTAGACGGGCGCAAGCTGTGTGTCAGCAGGGTGCTGAGTGGTGTATGCCTCAGGTCTTAATTTTTGCAATAGTCTTCCAATGTTGTTCTTTCCCTTTCACAGACTGGGAAAGCAAGGCTTGCATCAAGTCCTGTGCCTGAGGCACAGAGCCGCTGGGCTGAACACACTTCCAGCTTCTGGCCCGCACTGTGAGGGCTAAGTGAAGACTTGTGGCATGAGTCCACAAATGGCTGAGCGTCAAGAGACACAGTGGGATGGGACTCTGTACCTTGGGTCCAAAGAGGCCAGCCACTCCTGGGAAGCCCATCTCGCCAGAGTCACCCTGTGGAGACAGCGGGACAAGGTGGTGTGAGCGGAGCCAGGACAAGGATGCTGCCAATCATCTACGCCAGTCAGTCCAGGGGTGGAGTGGACAGGCACCTGTGCCCTCTGCCAGAGGAGCAGGCAGAACCTAGCTCAGAGTCCCATAGTGATGCTCTATACTCAGGAGCTCCTGTCCTAGGTCCTTATGGAAGAAGACAAACAGACTCCCAGATGCTTCCTGCCTATCCTGTCCTTCTATTAAGCACAGTCTTCTAACAGAAACCCTCCACTGATGGCTGCTTAGAAAATCATTTCATGGTACTGGAGAGATGGCTCAGAGGTTAAAAGCACTGGCTGCTCTTCCAGAGGTCCTGAGTTCAATTCCCAGCACCCACATGGTGGTTCACAACCATCTATAATTTGGTCTGGTGCCCTCTTCTGGCATGTGGGCAGAATACTGTATACATAATAAATAAATGAATCTTTAAAAAAAATCACTTCATACAACAAACTTTTACTCCTTCCTTTTTGGTGTGAATGCCTTTATTTCTTTTTCTTGCCTTATTGCACTGGCTGGGTCTGTAGCACGACACTGGTGGTGTGGTGATTTGCTTCTGCTCTTTGGAAGAAAGCATCCAGCCAACCACCACTGTGCATATTAACCATAGGATTCGCTTGAGCCGAGTTCTACCCGTGATCCTGACTCCCATGTTGAATGGGCCATACAGATTTCTTCTTCTAGCCCTCTGATACCTCTTTCCTGCAGAGGAGGAGAGTGCCATCTGGTGCTCAGAAAGTGTATGGCTCTAACTTTGGCATCAAGTGCACAGGTAGCCTCTAGGCCTGTGTGTACATGTATGAACATGAGTGTTTGTGTGGGTGCATGTCAGTGTATGTGCCTTTTGAATATGTCTATGTGAGTGTGTGTGTACTCGTGACTTTAGGCATGTGGGTGCGTGGTCATGTATATGCCCTGGGACTCACTCACCGGCTGGCCTTTGGCTCCTGACTCCCCCTGGTTCCCAGGAAGGCCTGTTCCACCTTCTGTTCCTCGCTTTCCAGGGGGACCCAGTTGCCCAGGTAACCCACTTTCACCCTTAAAGAAACACATCAAAATCACTAGTCAAGAGGATACACGGTCCAAGACCAGTGAAGGGGGGAGTCTAGGAGCAGGAGAGCAGTGATTTCACGAGGTCTCGGGATGGCAGAGGATAGTGGGAGGCATGAGGCTGGGGCAGGACAAGCTCACCCCCCAGCAGAAGCCTCCCTCATGGCTCTGGCTTTCTCTCTGCTGTCCATCAAGGCTCTCTTCACTGTTCCTTCCCAACAAGACATGTAGGCTTCCTCTCCAAACTTGTCCTTCACCCCCGCTCCCTGGCCAAATACGGGGGGGGGGTCCTAACCTTCCCCAACTAGACCAAGTTCTTAGGGAAGGCATTTACACAGTGCCTTTAGGATATGGCCCGAGGTTAGACACAGAAGCAGCTCAAGGACCCTCTCTAAGGAGGCTCCAGAGAATTCCAGTGGTAAGCAACCGGTTGTCTCACCAAGAACCACCAGAGGGCACCCGTGGACAACTCAACTAATGTGGAAGGTTTGTAAGGTTCAGTAGGGGGCAGTATTTATAGTCACTTGGATAAACTCTCCTTTAAACTTGGGTCAACATGAGGGCAGGGATTCCCCAAGAAGTCTGCAACAAGGGTCCCATGTTCACATGGGCCTTAGGACATGGATGCTCTAAGAATAAATATCATTACAGTCAGGACTAGGGCAGAAAGGAGAGATGAATGAGAGCTGACCTTGAATCCCGGAGGCCCCTGTGCTCCGGGTAAGCCAGCCACACCTGGGTTTCCTCTTCTCCCAGCAGGACCCATGGGGCCAGGGGCCCCATCGTCTCCCTGCTCTCCCTGTAAAGAAAACACGTGGGAGGATGTTCGCTGGCTGGGACCCAGGGAGTTGGAGGAGGAGGAAGGAGGTCACACTCGCCAGAGGGTAGGACAACATGGCCCAGTGACCCAGGGGCTAGCATCAAGGAGAGACGGTGATAAGAAGCCTAACAGATGAAAGACCATCTACCTATATGCCACCCAGCTCTCCAATGGACTCTTCAGGCCCATGGCCTGTGTGTAGCCCGTGGAAGTCCCTCATACCAGTTGTTACCCAATGTCCTGCTTACCTGATATCCTGGCTGGCCATCCCTGCCAGGAGTCCCATCAGGTCCAGCAATGCCCTCAGGGCCCTGTCTCCCTACCACGCCCCGGGGCCCTGGCAGCCCCTGCAGCCCCTGGAGGTACAGAAGAAGCTGGTCAAACCTTCACAGGAGGACATCGAAACCGGCGGTGACAGAGGAGCTGTGGCCACTCACCTGAGTCCCCCTCCGGCCTGATGCCCCAGTCTTGCCAGGCTTTCCCTTTGGGCCCTGAAAAAGCAGAAACGAGAGAGAGAGAGAGAGAGAGAAAGAGAGAGAGAGAGAGAGAGAGAGAGAGAGAGAGAGAGAGAGAGAGAGAGAGAGATTAGCAGGACCTAGGAGCCCCGGAAGGAGGATCATAGGGCCTGTGAATGAGTGTGATCTACCAGAGAGCCAGAGAGCCACATGCCTGGAATCCCAGGGCTGTGGCCACCCCTAGAGTCACCCAGGGCTATCCCTGCTGCTCTGGGCCCTGACTTCCTTCTCTGGCTCCCTTGCTGCTAAGACAGTTCATTGGCACTACATTTGTGCTCAGAGCCGGAGCCTAGGGCCAGTTGGGCCAGCTGGTCTTGAGTGCTGATGTCCCTAAGGAGTGTGAGCCCGGGGGACATGGCGCGGAAGGTCTTTATCAGACCCAGAGGAGGGGACTACAAGGGTCTGGGGTCCACAGCAAGGAGTCACTCCTCCATGGCCATCTTGTTTCTCTCCTTTTCTCCCTCTTTCCTTCATTCTCCAACTAGCTCCTCCAGGTTCTCACTCCTTCGCTGAAGCCTGGCAGAGATGGGAGCTGAGTTCCTGGCTACAAACTTCTACCCAGGGGCTGATCGCTCAGTCCATGCGCACGCCTGCAGAGCCTGTGGAGGATGGTACCTCCCAGCCCTGCCTTGCTGACTGTGTGACCCTAGAGCAGCTCATGGCCCTGACGTCAGGGCCCAGCCTCCCCACTGAACCCCAACCCTCTCACCTCTTCGCCTTTTGATCCTTTAGGTCCTGGCCGCCCCCGGGGTCCTGGATGCCCCTGCAAACCAAGATGAGATGATGCAAGGCAGCCCCAGGCCTCTCTCCTGGGGAGGGCGGCCAGTCTCCGTCTGGAGGGGGATGGGTGGGTAGGGGTTTGGGGGTGCAGGCTCTGGGGGAGCCCAGGGTCAGGCCATAGAATACAGCAGGGGCTGCCTTCCCACGCCCTCCTACAGGGCAGACCCTTTTAAATTTTAAAAGGCTCAAGTCTGTCCCTTTAAGTCATTTCTGATGCTCTACCCTGCTTATAGCAAGATACAGGACTCACGGGCTGGCCCTGCTGGCCCGGCTTTCCACGGAGGCCTTGAACTCCCTCTTGACCCTGAAAGCCAAGGAGAGACAGGTGAGGCCCTTCTGAAGTGGCCAGGGAACCACTGTTCTTCCTGGCCACATCATTGACCCTCTCTAGGTCCTAGCTGCTAAGTGGGTGGAACAGCAATTGACCAGCTTGAATGGAGGGAGAAGTAATGGTTGCTTCTGTTACAAAGGCTGTTACAAGACACAAATGGGGAAACCGAGGCAGCCCTCCACCCCTCACCCCCCAGGAGAAGTGACTACTCAAGATCACGCTGGAAGGAAACTCAGCCAATCCGCTGGCTGTGTAAATAGTTTATGTCCCCGACCTCACCCTCCGGTCTCCCGGCTGAGGTGGGGCCTTTCCCTTCATGGTGTTACCCTGGCCTCATAAAGGGGTGCTCTCTGCCCCTACGGCCAGTGGAGGAAGGAGGGTGGAGCAGGAGCCTGTGTCCAGGGCAGACTGCCTTCCCTTTTCCCACCGTCACTACCCTCCCCAAAGGTAGAGCTCTGGTACTCACAGGGTATCCAGGGTCGCCTGGCTCCCCCCGGTCTCCTCGATCACCCACAGGACCCTGAATGACAAAGACGGTGGATAAACGTGAGCCCCACCTTCTGTGGGCTCTCAGGAGCCTGTGCCTGACGACAGCGAGAAGTCAGAGGAACAGGAAGGGAACTCACCCGATCTCCAGGTGGCCCAGGGGGCCCCTCGGCCTTGCCATCCTCTCCCTGATCCCCCTGTGGACACCACAGAACCAGCATTAGGCAAGGACCACTCTGGGAGTTAGTGAACTGCGGGCTGGAAGGTACCTTCCTCGGGGATGGAGGCCAGCCTCCGTAGGCAGGCAGACTAGGAGACCAGCGGTCAAAACTGTCATTGTAGGTAACAGTGGCGACAGTGTCCACATGCCACATGGATGCCTAGGACAGGCTGAAAGAGGAGCAGAGACTAGAGTGGAGACCTTGGGCCAAGGCGGGCCATCCCAGGCTCTGGTCCAGATGTAGGATGAGCTCTTGGCAGCCACACGGGTGATTGAAAGGCAGCTGTGCAGGCAGATAGGACCTCGGGGCTCAGACTCCAGCCCCAGAAAACTGGTGTCCCCTCTCCTGGGAACCCCTCTGGACTCTAGCCAGGGCATCCTGAGCCCCCGCTGCCCACAGAACTGGGAGGAAGCATGAGGGGCAGGAAGAGGGAAGTGGTCAGAACTGGAATGCAGCCCTGGCCATCTGAATGTTGGTACGCGACCCTCAGCTGGGGCCCCGTGGCTCCCACGGGCAGCAGTTAAAGGCCAGTGAGACCCAGCCTAGTGCCTAGAACAAACTGTCTCCAGAGAGGTGGGCTAGAGCGTAGAACCTCCTCCGTTCCTGCCCATGATCTTCATCCAAGTATGGATGGTGTCAGGGGACCAGAAATCTTCAGGGCACCACGGTTTAGCAGATAGTCTTTTGTTAAGTATGTTTAGGTTCCTTTCATATATCCTCTTATAGATTCTACAGCAACCCTGGGATAGTTCCCCCGCCACACACACACTTTACAGAATAGGAAAACGAGGCCCATGAAAAGAATCATCTTAGTCAGGGCCAATCAGGAATCAAGAGCCAAGACATACCACGCCACCAGCCTGGCTGCAGTGTGGGGACACGATCTGAGCATTAAAAAGTTAGTGGACTACTCCTCGTAGCCTAGTTCTGAGTCTTGTCCCCTCCCTCTGGCCACCTGTATAGGCAAGGACACTAATCTACAAATGCAGACTCTGGGTCTGGTGCTGGCTAGAGGAGCAGGGCTCAGCAGTACCCTCCTACCACTGTTTAGAAGTGGATCCCTACGCTCCAGGAGGCTGAGTTTCTCCACCTGTTCTGTACAATGGCGGAAGGATTCTAGGGAAATCCTGGGGGAGAGAGCAGGGCTTCCACGAATCTCCCTTGCAACCCACTCCCTGTCCCAGCACCGGCCAGTCTGTGGTCAGCTGTTCATTATGGGACGGCCATGAACCACAGAACAACATTCCCATCAACAATGAGCCATCATACATACGGCAACACTCCCATAGCATTATGTCACCTAGAGATGTCATATCCTTCTGTTGCATGCCAATACATTTTATGGGGGCTACCTCTGACCCTGAGTGATGGCACTGGGGGCTCTGTCCCCACCTGGCCTCAGGGTTTGTGTTCACCCTCTGCATCATCCCTAGCAGCCTTACGATGCCCGAGGCGAGCCGAGGGCTTGAGTGTACTCCCTACAGCCTCTCGGGGACTACGTCAGGGCCTGCCTGGACCACTGTATTTGCAGATCTGTACTTATCCAGGCAGGAGGAGGGGCCCAAGGACAGCATGCCAAGCCAGTGTGACTCACCACAGCGGGACTTAGTTAGTGGGGAGCTGAGTCGGCAAAAGAACCGAGGGCTGGAGAGGCCAGAGACAAGGAGGCAAAGGCACGGCCTGCTAGGAAGCCTTCCAGCTATGAGGAGGGAAAGGAGGGGGAAGAGGGAGAACAGGGGAACCCAGAGTTCGGCCAGGTCCACCGGGCATCGCTGGAGACATGACCCAGGGGCCATTCCTTACACCTTCGGGGCCTCATGTGCTCCTTTCTGTGAACAGTGTTCACGACCAGCCAAGATTTTCATCTCCAGAGCCCCAGTGGGAGGAGGGCACACATCCCTGGAGCCCTCGCCCTCCTCCTGAGCCCTCTCCTTCTTCAGCGTCCCTCCTCCCTTGTGCTGAGTGAGCTCCCTGTGTGCGGCTTCGGTGCTCCCATTCACAAGCATCAAGTGAGGGGAACACCTTGTTCATTTCTGCCAGGCGACCCTGAAGCCGTGAGGGCAGGGATGCCACGTCCCGCTCCACGCAACCCCATCCCCAAAGCCCTAGAACAGGTCTTGACTCTAGCTGCTGCTCAAAGACGCAACACCTACCTTCTCGCCTTTGGGCCCAGGAGGCCCGAGAGGTCCTGTGATGCCTTTGTGTCCCTGCAGGCAAACAAAATAGAGAGAACTGAAGAGGAGGGTTTGAGGATGCAGGACAAATGGCAAAGGATGGGGACTCAGTGATGGGGACAGTATAACAGGATCTCACCCCTGTCTGCACCTCCCTGGGCCCTGGCTTTCCAGATATGCCTGTTGGTTCCTGTGCCAACTTGGGTAGTAGGACCCCCCTCCCCCCGCTGTGGTGCCCTGGGGGCCGGCTGGGGTCAAAGGGAGGAGACAGCTACCCAGCTACCGTGGCAGAGTGGTGGGAAGAGGCCGCCTGGCAATTGCAGATGACTCTGGGTTGGCACCCCCTCGCTAGTCCTGTCTCCCATTTCTTCTGTCCTTTCTTTTTCCTGCTGTGTCCCCTGAATTCCCTGGGTCTGGCAAGGGCCACCAAGGCTGGCCCAAAGCACCAGGCTGCCAGGCCCGGCCTGCCCGTGTGTTTTCTAACTGCTCTGAGCACCATTCCTTTCTAACCTAGCCTGTCCTTTCTGAGCCCCCATCTCCTGAATGTGTATGGAGGCTCTGGGGGCACAGTGGTCCCTCTTTAGAGGGCAAATGAAGCTCAGATGTGTAGGGAGCACCCACCATTTGCTGGGAGGACTTGGACGTGGGATGGGTACCGGCACGCTCTCTGCCCCATCACTGAAGTTCTGCCCTTACCCCACCCTAATCTATGGGTCCTGGAGTCCCCTGAGGCTATGAGACCTGGATCTCCTTCCTTCTGGCGGGAAGGATGCCCAGGATGCAGGGATGGAGTTCCAGAAGGCGGGAAGGAGATTCCCCTATATGGGTGTCACTTACATTATAGCCAGCCAATCCTGGCTCTCCTTGGGCTCCCATCCGTCCTGGAGCACCCTAGAGAGGAGGAGACCCTTGTTGGTATGCAGTGTGGCTCCCACAGCAGGGGCATGGTGGTGACTCCCTCCCCTGGCACAGCCACTCAGCTCAGCAGCCTGGCACATACAACGATGTCTTGAACCAAGGAGGACAAGGTGGAAGGCAAGAGGGCCTTTTCCCAGGCTGCCGCCGACTTAGCCCTTCCTCCTCTATGCTCCTATGGTTTATGAAGATGCAGGTGATTTTTTTTTCAGAGCCTTTATAGCCACCGGAGCTAAGCCGCTGTCAGTGCTCAAACTTCTGAGACTTCCAGCTAGTGAGCATTATTAAGGAACCTCTCCCTACTCTGCCTCCTCCATCCCATTGCTAGCCAGGCTTGCATTACCTGAGTCTGCATTCCAGGGGAAAGGCCCTGTCTAAGAAGTGCTACTGCGTATCTCCCCAGCTTTTACCCATGGCATCATATGTGTGGCAGGAATCCACCACCATGTCAAAGTGTACCGCTCCATTTGCTCAGAGATGCCGCACCCCTCTTCGGCCCCCGCTGGAGTCTTCTCTCACCTCAGCTACCATCCTCTTTGGCTTTGCCTCAGGACAATCTAGCAGGGCCCTGAGACTCTCTTCCAACCATCTAAGGACCTGCAGCACCTCACCCTGTGCCTAGGGATCTGGCTCCATCCCCACCCCTCAGCCCCTTCCCCACCTCTCAGGGTCCACAGAAAACACCAGGGATTCACTGCAGCCTGCAGTCTGCAAGATACGATTTGCCTCCCATGCCTGTGGGTATTAAGGGGCTGTAGCTTTGGGCAGTTCTCAAAGGGATCTGGGGTAGAAATGAGGTGGCTGGGACAGTGGGGTGGGTGATTCTTACAGGGAAGCAGGTTCCTCTCCCTATTCTTGTCCCCTCCCCCAAGCCCAGATCCTCACCATTGGTCCTAGGGTGCCCCGGGACCCTTTAGGACCTGGGGTGCCAGGAGGCCCAGGCTCTCCGGGGATGCCCATCTCCCCCAGCTGTCCTTGGTAGCCCTTGGCACCCTGCAGAGAGAGAGAAAGGAGTTGCCTGTGGCTGGAAGGAAGGTGGGTGGGGAGGGATGTGACCCTCGGAGGCAGGGGACCTACCTTAGCTCCCATTTGACCCTTCTCACCCTGCTTGCCAGGCTTTCCTTCGGGACCCTGAGGGGACACAGAAGCAAGAGCAGGAGAAAGTTGAGGACTGAGAGAAGGAGGGCAGCTCCGAGAAGCATCCTGATTGGGAGTTCAACACCTGGTTCCAAACCCATGTCACTCAGTCCCTATGTGGCCTTGAGCATAACCGAACTTCCCGATTGACATCCTGGTCTGTGTCGTGGACACGGCATTTTAGGTGGCCTCACGGAGCTTAGGGATTCAACTTGGTGACATGGCATCTTCACACCAGTGTCAGCCACAGCAGGTGTTTGGAGTATGGAGGTGGTTTCTGCAAGGGCAGGTCTCTCCCGCTGCCTCCACCCAGTTAAGTCAAGTACAGGGACTGGCTATCTGTACCGAGCCCTCCCGAGAGACTCCCTTTACAGACAATCACCCTGTTTCCTCGAGGGGGCCTTGGCCCAGGTCCCACCAGTGCACAGCTGGCCCTGATACAGTCACCAAGCGGTTTTGTCCACACCCCAGTCACTGCTGTAGACTCCCCAGGGTGTCTACAGCAATGAACATCATGCTGGGATACAGATGTCTTCCCCTCCCAGGTACCCAGGCCATTCTCTCTGTAGGTCAAATGTGCGGTCTCAGCTGCAGGTTTTCCGAAGTCTAGGCACAGATCAAGGGTTCTCGGGGAAACGTGCATCTGAGCTGGGGTATCTCTGTGAGTGAATCTTCAAAACTCAGTCCAGAGAAGAGAAGAAAAAGGTCCTATTTGCGGTTTTTATTACATTTCCATTTCTTTATCGTTTGCATGTGGCAGGGAGCACATGCCACACACAGGGCGTGTGTGGTGAGGTCAGAGGGCAACCTGTGGTGGGGTGGTTCTCTACTTTCGCCATGTGGGTTCTAGGGATTGAACTACGGTTGTCAGGCTTGGCAGCAAGCACTCTTACCTGCTGGGCCATTGCGCTGGGCCCCATGAATGCTTTCTAAATATTGATACTATGTTGAAAGACTATTTCTGATCTACCAGTCTGAAGGCATGTCACTTTCATTCATCCTACTTGTTCATCTCTCCCTTTGACTTGCTCACTGGAGGACTTTAAGTTACACGTATCACCCTCCTCTTCCAACCGCACAGCGCCAGTGGAGCAAGGCTGCTGTAACAATAATAAAACCCATCCCCCTTCTCCACAGCTTGAACAGGCACCGTGTCCTGCCTCAACACGAATCTCAGAACTGGTACAGTGGCAGGGGGATGGGACCAGGCCTCTGTGGGGACAGGGGACCCCCCTCTGTGAGCACCTTGTGGTGGAACTCTGAGATCATTAGAGCACCTGGGACCTATCACAGAGAGGCAGAAACCACCTGTTGTTGGGGACACAGCGAAGACATGGGTTTCTAGGCAGTTTGGCCATTGTTAGCACTTACATGAAGACTAAGTTAGCATCACTAGTCTGCACAATCTTACGCGATCACTAGTGCAGTCCCTCGAGGATGAAGTCTCCTTACATGGCGTGTGACCATAGTCACATTTCTAGAAAGGCCCTGGTGGCTTTATTTATTTATTTATTTTCAAGTAAGCAGCTGTCTCCAGGCCACTGTGTAGGAAGCATTCCTCAGGCAGCCACGATGCCCAAGAAACCCAAATCCAGAGTTTGTGTCCGTAGCCTGATGTGCACATAAGCCAGAGACACCCACCCGCTGGCATATGAGAACTGTGAGGGACCACTGAATAACAATCTCACACTGTCGTCACGGCCACCACAGACATGTGACCAACCACAGCCACCGCCAGCAGCTTCTATGTATTTTTTTTCCCTCCAAACGTTCCTACTTCTGTGCATTTTTGTAAAGGCTTTTCTTACCCAGTGTTTCTCCTCTCCACTCTCTGGTGTGTGTATGTGCACCGTGTGTGCATCTGACTATGCTCGTACACATGCCTGTGTGTACACATGTAGAGGTCAGAGGACAGTCATTGCATGTCTTCCTCTATTGCTCATAGCCATCCTGCCTGGAGACAGGGTGTCTCACTGAACCAGAAAGCTGTGTTTTGTCTAATGCCGACTGGCCGTCATGTCCCCAGGATCGAGATCCCATAGTACTGAGGTCATCAGCACACAAAGCCATGCTCAACTGTTTACATAGGTGCTGAAAATTCAAACTCAGGTTGTTTGTGGAAAATTCAAACTCACGTTTGTGGAACCAACACTCTACACACTAGACCATCTCCCCGGCTCATTTTCTCTTCATAGCTGAGAATGCCAAGGTTGAGAGATGGGTAGCAGTTTGCCTGACACACTGAAGGAGGGTTGCTCAAGCCAGGAACCCAGGCATGACCTTCGAACTCAGGTTTTTAAGGATATGTCTAGGTCGGTTGCTCCCCACTCCGCACCAGAACCATGCACTCACTGGCAGAATGGCCTTACGACTTTGGAACTCAGAAATAACCTTGACACCCATTCTTTCCAAATTTTCAACATAGCAAGACTGAGGCCAGAGTTGGCCAGGGGCAATTGCAAAGTCACACAGGGGATTTGTGA
The DNA here is from genome assembly GCA_902168405.1 of Peromyscus aztecus. NCBI lineage: Eukaryota > Metazoa > Chordata > Mammalia > Rodentia > Cricetidae > Peromyscus > Peromyscus aztecus. The sequence continues at coordinate 16,819 of CABHPQ010171707.1, read as the reverse complement.
GGTGAAGGGCCACCCCTTTCCTGCTAAAGCCCTTCTCACCCACATCCGCAGGGCTGAGGCTAGCAGCAGCAGGCGGGTCTGACAGGCACACACACACACACACACACACACACACACACACACACACATGCCCGCCTGCACTCTTGGGCTGGGCAGTGACCTCATCCCCTTGCTTCTGGGAGTCATTAGCACTTCAGCTCTATTTTTAGGTAACAAATACTTTCCCACGGCCAGTACGTTGTTGGCTAATCTGGATCCTTCCCAGACTGGTCACTTCAATGGCCGAGGAGCCGTCGGGGGCAGGCCAGAAGAAACATGGGCTGCTGAGCCCAGGTAACAGCAAGACTTGGTCATTGGTGGGTGTGTGTGTGTGGGGGGCAGGGGGCAGGCAATAGGGAAGCATCCAGCTTGTGGAGTTGGGCTAAGGCCAAGGCTGGCTCAGAGCAGACACCTGCAGCCACATTCTGGTGGCTTTTTGCAAGGTGGCCGGATTCCAGGGGCCCGGCAGGACACTGAGCTGGCCACAGAGTCCTGCTCCATACACACCCTTGGCTCCATTACAGAATCAAACACCAAGCCATTAGACAAATACCAGAACACACTACCTTTCATCCGTCCTTGTCCCCATAGCCTGTTCGGGCTCTGAATTCCAGTGAGGCCACAGCAGAGGGACAGGGTGTACACACAGAGGTTGGAATCCCGGCTCTGCTGTTTCTTACTGTGTGACTCAAGATGGGTTCCTTTACCTCTCTGAGCCTCCCAGCCCTCATGCCTGCTATCTAACTAAAGAACATTCTGGAAAGTACTAGATATGCTGTCTGCAAACAGCGAAACAGAATAGTTTCTGTCCTCTAACAGGGTTCTGGGGCCCAGGGAAGATACTCATGGTGTCTGTGGTCAAGACCGGATAAGGTTCTATCAGGGTGAGGGGCAGAGTTTCTGTCTCCCCGGTCAACAATGAATGTGTCGTCTCTACAGTGTCACAGAAGGAAAACATAAATCTAAACCACACAGGGTCCTGACCTCCTCGGGAGTCTAGCCAAGGGTCAGGGATGGCTTTCAAGGCTAGGAACTGTCTGTGAGGACTGCTGAAGTTACACAGGGGTACAAGAAGGATAGGAAAGAAGGGAGCGTGTACTCGATAGAGTGAGGAGCAGGTGCAAAGGCCCAGAGGTAGGTCAAGCTCGTCCCAGGAGTTAAGAAGAAAAACGGGCTGGGTGTAGAGTTGGATGGGATGAGGTTACAGGCCACAGGGAACAGTTTTTCCTGAGGGCATAGGAAGCCACAGGAAGGCTGGGCAGGGAAGAGACAAACTAGACTTCTCAGGAGGCCTGGACGGGTATGAGCAGCCCTCACCCACAGCCCCATGCTGCTAGCAGCTGCACACTCACCCGGACGCCAGTGACGCCTGGAGGCCCAGGGAGCCCATCCTCTCCTTTCAGTCCCTCCTGGCCCTTCTCACCACGTTCACCATCGGGTCCTGAGTCACCTTTGTCCCCCTGGGCAGGAGGAGGAGGAGAGAGGACATCAAAAATTAGGTCATCAAAAGCTCTAGACCTCAGGTCACCTGGAGACCGACAGCCTTCCGTACTGGAGGCAGCCTCACCAGAGCCTTTCCCTAGAGGTCTGCTTTTGGTGTCACCTACAGATGAGGAAATGCAGGCAGAGTTAAGTCAAGCCAGTTGGGGTACAGTTAATTTGCAGCTGGCACCAAGTCCCGGAAAATGGGGGTCCAAGGGAGGAACTCTTATGAGTTAGGAAGGGGTAGCAAGGACTCCCCGAGACTGAGGGAGGGGGACTGTAAGAGTCGTCATATGAAAGGACCCCTTGCACAGGTTTTAAGAACCCAAGGCACGGGCGTTTTGGGTTCTCCACAAGCGCTGGTTTTCAACAAACCATGGGTGTACCCCTTGATGGTGTACTCCGGTTCATCCTGCCTCTTCACCATCTTTCCCTCAGGCCCAGGGTAGAACTGAGTTGCCTGGGCCCCTCCAAGGCAGGGTTTGGGCTACGGCTCTGGCAGTGGCTGCAGGGCCAAGCCGTGTCCATCACAAACCTGTCTCTGAGGGGCCGCCAGGCATGGAGCCTGTGTGGCATGTCTGTGCGGCCTAGCTGTGACTGTTGCAGGTCCTGAGAGGAAGAAGGCATGACACCCCATGGTGTGTGTGTGGGGGGCGGGGGGCGGCTAGGAGTAGGCTCGGGAAGGTACAGTGATGCCGTATAATAGTTGATGGGGGATGAAGGCATGTTATCCCATGGGGCGCAGCTAGGAGTAGGTTCGGGAAGGTACAGTGATGCCTTGCAATAGTTGATGGGGGATGTTGATGACCGCACACGGGGCTCAGAGCAGCTGTGGGAGGGGGGCAGATGGAATGTGGCTTGGCTTGGCCCAGCCAGGAAGAGAGGCTCAGGATACAGATGTGATGGCGGGAGCCTGACCTTCGGGGAAACAAGACTGGCATGAGGAGTTGTAGGTACTTTCCAGCTTGACCTGGGGGACAGCCACGGACAACACACGAGGGAGGCCAGCTCCAACAGGCCAGCTGAGAGCGGAGCTGGCCACTAGGATGACCCGCACGGTCCCTTTCCACTGAGCGTCTTGGATTCCAAGCACAGCCTGGCACAGAGACCTGCTGGCCCAGACCCAGCTCCCAGAGACTCCCCTGGCTCCAGGACTGCGCTCTGGCTTGTCGTTCTGGCCACCTGCTGTCTTATTTGTAGGTCGGATGCTCCAGGTAGCCAAGCTAGGCCTAGGCCCAAACCAGTCTCCAGTGACTATCCATGGCCTGACTCCCACACAGCTGGAAAGGGAGGGGGTGCCGTGGGGCCCATGAGAACGGGCTGTGAGGGTCCCTGGAGACTTCTGGAATCCATGATATCAGCCAAGGCTCAGAGAGCCTTCTGGGTGGCCAGTCTCAACCCTCCCAGTCCACAGATGGAAGAACTGAGGACGGAAGTCTAGGTGGCAAGATGGCCTAATAAGAGAGCAACAGAGCTCACGGAGAGCCAGGGTTCTGAGCTCAGGTCACGGTCCTTGAAGTATGCTCAGTAACTGCAACTCCGGCCAGCTTGATCAAATGGGCCCCGAACAGATGGAATATGAGCAGCTCTGCACTTCACCCAGCACAGCCCCTGGCAGTGTGTGCTGCGGGCGACCGCCACCATGGCCGTTACCAACAGAGACACCGCACACGAGAGCACTGTGCAGTGCTGCATCCTACAAAGAAGCGGCTTACTCCAGGAAGGCGGTCCGCAGACATACACTTCAAGGAGCGTGTCCACTTCCAGGACCACTCAAGGACCGGGAAGCGACATCTGAGTGACCACTCCAGTCCAAGGACGAGGGTGTGGTTGGGTGTGGAAGCCAGAGGCGAGCGTTGTGAAAAGCAGAGGTTGAGAGGTTGTGAAAAGCCTGGACCTGCTCTCCTGTCCCCTGCGGTAAAGACTCCAGGGGAAAAGTGGCCGTTCAGAAAGGGATGAGGTTGTGGCCCCTGGGCCTCCGTTTCCTCGTTTCTCCAGTGGGGGACGCTGATGTTTCCAGTTGGGAGGCTGATAGAGCCTGAATGAGTTCATTCTCAGCGAGCCCTTACAGTGTGCCAGGACTGACACTCCTTGCACACACAGTGCTTGCACCATTAGGTCTGTTGGCACCACCACTGGGTACGGCCAGCATCTGGCCAAGGAGGGTTCTGATCAGATTCCCGCCATCGTTGTACCAGGAGGCAGCAGTGCTGGGGCTAAGAGCAAGTAGATAAGCCAATAGCACCGACAGGGGGCGCTCTTTCACTTGCAAGGAAAACAGAAGAGCTGGCAAGACACCGAGGCAAAACGTTCTCTGGACCCAGGGCAACTGTGGAGA
>CABHPQ010171707.1:0-12860 GCA_902168405.1 Peromyscus aztecus | reverse complement strand
GGGACCTTAGAGTGGGGACATGCACTCTAGGGGGCAGTCTCTCCTTGGTCATGGCGTGACCAGGTCAGTCCAGAGAAAGCCTCCCTGTGGAACAAGGCTCAGAAGGAGACTGGAACAGGCCTTGGGCTGAGGGCGGAACTATGACTATTCCTCATCTGCCCGCCTGCAGCTCAGGTGAAAGCCCACAGCTCCCACAGGGAGCAGCAGTACCCACAGAAGTACCTGCGATCCACTGACCCTTCACAGCCAGACTCTGACCCCGTGCCTAAATGACTTTCCCGTGAGCCTCATGTTTTTCCCTCCTCTTCAGAATGGGTGTGCAATCCAGCAGAGCTAGAGGGAACTTTGGGGGCAGAAAGGTTTTGGCTTGGGTGCTGGACATGCAGATAGTGGCTGTGTGTCTACAGCGAGTCTTTTAAACTTCTCTGAGTCTGTTTCCCCATCGGAAGACGGTACTCGGCTAGCATCAGTCGTATCTGGCGCCCCCGCGACTAGTTCCTCCTGAGTGGTGGCTTATAGACTCTGGCAATGATCAGAACTTTTCAGATCTTTAAAGACGTTTGGAAGGGAAGAGATATCAAAGCCCCATGCTGGGCTGGCTGGGCTTAGCTGACAGAAGCTGGTGTTTTCATGGGAGCAGGGGAGACCCAAGATGACACTTGCCCAAGCCCCATGGGAGTTGGCAGTGGGTAGGTACAGCAAGGGCAGCCTTGGCTCTGCTGATCACCCCACTGTCCTCTCCAGAGGAGGAGCTGGTCTCAGTAGGAACTAGAGCAGGGAAGCCATTCCCAGATCCTGGCCCAGACACACAACTCACCTTCAGCCCATCGGGCCCCACGGGGCCAAGGTCTCCCTCAAGGCCTGGCTCTCCCTAGTGGAAAAAGATGAGGAGGTATTACTGGGTAGGAGTGTAAAGGGCTTTCCCTCCTCCCTGGGGGTGGGAGAGTCAGGAACCCATTGATTCTCTGGAGTTGAACAAGTGAATTTTTAAGGGGCAGAAGAAGGGCCACAGAGCCTCAGAGACTGGGCATCTAGGTTCATGGGTTAGACTTGGGAAACAGTGTGGTCTGGTGGGTAAGAAGAACAGGTTCTAACAAGGGCCGACCTCAGCATCACCCATGTTTGTGTGACCTCAGGCAGAATCTTGATCTCTACAGGAGCCTGTTTCTTATCTGGAAAACATGGCTGATAGAGAGTGGATGGTAGCCACCTGAGACCTCCTTCCGGGAGCTGGAGTAAGTGTTCCTGGAACCCTATTCTCATATGAGGAATGTAAAGCTGGTTCGTGGACTTCTGAGGGCAAGTTTGAGAAAGATGCTAAAAATGCCAAGGGCCCATTTAACGCCCCTGTTGGTCCTCCCAGCTCTAAGAAGGTCCCGGTTCTCCAAACAGCTGTCAACTTGAAAATTAACATCTCCCTCTGATTTTGGAATTCAGAGATGTCCAGAGGCAGAGTTAGGAGGGGACCCAGGTCGGCAGATGCAGAGATGGCAAAGGGTGACGAGCAAGCAAATTCTGCTCCTTTCATACCCATGGCAGACATCAATAATCAATGCACCAGAACATAAGCTCCATTAGACAGGCCTCCTGTTACTCACTTAATGCTCCTTTCATACCCATGGCAGACATCAATAATCAATCCACCAGAACATAAGCTCCATTAGACAGGCCTTCTGTTACTCACTTAATGCTCCTTTCATACCCATGGCAGACATCAATAATCAATCCACCAGAACATAAGCTCCATTAGACAGGGCTCCTGTTACTCACTTAATGCTCCCAGACTGTGAGAAATATGCCTGATGCACAGTGTGACCTCTGTTAGGGGAGTTAGGGTGTTAGGGGAGTACTCATCTGCTTCTCTAGCTTATTGAGCCTAGATGGGGCTTTAGGGCCTTTCTTAACACAGCTTTCTAAACAGACTCAACTGACAAGCTTGGTGGCCACACAGAGCTAGTTTTTCTAGACTCTAAGCTCTCATATTCTCTTCTGCCCTGTTTATGGAGTCTCTGGAAACTGGGCACGGGGAGTGTGGGGCATCGCAAGACACGATGGAAAATGAGGAGATCGGGTGAGGAGCTGGTGCCCTGAAGGCTGACTGCACACTCTCTCTGTCACTCTTGGGCCTTACCTACCCTGTCTGTGAGATGCCAAGGGCGCCTGCTGTGTCCTTACATGTCCCAGGGGTCCACATTCAGGCAGAGGCACAGAGCACAGAGAGGTAGACATGGGAGTCTCATGGGGCTTAGGAGAACAAGGGAACCTTGTGGGTTTCTTTTGGGAATGTGATGGCTACCGGCAGAACAGTTCTCGAAGAAACACATTTGAAGGGAAGTGTTTGGAGGTTAAATACTTCTGGAAGGCCTGAGTTAATAATGGGGTTAACTGCTTGACTGCAGGCCTTCTCAGAGCCTTGCAGATGCAGCCCGCAGTGTGTCACAGGACAGTGAGCCCACCGGTGCCCAACACTGTGGCCACAGCATGCTTCCTCTCCACAGTGATGCTGGGTACCGAGGGAGGCCTGCCAGAGCCGGGAGGATGCCGGGAGGACGCCGGGAGATCGGAGAGGCTCTGGGGTTGGGCCGAGCCCTTCTGCCCACTGCTCAGACGACTGGGAGCTCTTGAAGGAAAATGTGCTTCACTTACCCGCTGCCCAACGAGGCCCTGCTCCCCCGGGGGGCCCAGAGGTCCAAGGTCACCCTAGGAGAAGCCAAACACAATCCATGTGGGTGTGTGCAGCCAGCCTCAGCCTTCGCCAGCCCTTCTTATTTCCAGCTTTGACTAGAGCTGGAGAAGCTGGGGAAAGTTACTTTTTTTTTTTTTTTTTTTGGTTTTTCAAGACAGGGTTTCTCTGTGTAGCTTTGGTGCCTTTCCTGGAACTCACTCTGTAGCCCAGGCTGGCCTCGAACTCACAGAGATCCGCCTGGCTCTGCCTCCCGAGTGCTGGGATTAAAGGCGTGCACCACCACCGCCCGGCTGGAAAGTTACTTCTTGAGAACAATAGAGAAATTCTAACACATCAGCCCAAACCCCTGCTCCAAGTAAGTCCCGGCCAGGGGATTCTCCTCCACTAGGCAGCAGGACTACCTCCTCCATCACCCACCATCATCACTGCCATCACTACCAGCACCCAAAACACCAAAACTCCCGTCACCATCACAGTCAGCATTACAATCACTGCCATCACCACCACCATCCCAACCAGCATCACTCTATTACCACACCATCACCAAACCATTATAAACAGCAAGATCACTATCACCCTCACCATCATCACTGCATAACCACTGCTATCACCATCATCACCATTGCTGTAATCACAACCAGCACTACAATCACTGTGATCACCTCTATTGCCCTCACCATCATCACTGCATCACCACCACCTCCACCATTATCCCTACCGCCACCATCACTACTCTCACCATCATTATCCCCACTGCCATCAATCTATCCCCACCACCAGAAACACCACTATCACTGCATCACCATCACTGTATCACTACCATCACCATCACTGCATCACCATCACTGTATCACTATCATCACCATCACTGCATCACCACCATCACCATCACTGCATCACCACCATCACCATCACTGCACCACCATCACCATCACTGCACCACCATCACCATCACTGCATCACCACCATCACCATCACTGCATCACCATCATCACCATCACTGCATCACTGCATCATCACCATCACCATCACTGCATCACCACCATCACTGCATCCAAACTGTCACTGCCATCGCCACCATCGGTGCTGGTCATGCTGTTCTAAACATCATCCAAATGAGCTGGGCCTTCACAAAACCCTGAAGGAACGGTGCCATCTTTCAGAGGCTGGCCACAGTGACATGCTCAAGGTCAAAGTGGGCAGCATGGCTACGGGAGCCTGGGTGGTAGACAGTTCTGCTGAACATCATCTTCCTCTTCCTTGAGATGTGGTAAGAAACTAAATGAGGAGGAAGCCAGAAGGCCTGTACCCTGCCCCTGAAAGGCCTCCAAAGAGAACCCCCTCATTTGGAGATGTGAACACCATGCTCCTACTGGTGTCTAGACCCTAGGAAGTAGAGCTTGGTGCCCCAGCCCAGCCCTGACTGGAACAAGCCAGTCCCACACACTTCATATGTAGGTGGCTTTCTTTATCACCTAGGGAAAATGAGGCGGAGCTGAGCCAAGGCTGGGAGCTCCAGGCCTGGTTCAGCTCTCTTAGAGTGACGAGACACTGGGCCACAGAACAGGAATGATCTGCTTCCAGTCCCATAGTCCCTTGGCAGCTGCCCCTGGGCCTGGCTTTTATACCCTTGGCCAGTCAGCATGGCTCCTAGGCTCTCAGGTCTGCAGGGTAAGCAGGGTCCTCCAACAGAAGGGGGATCGGATGGGAACTCCCGGGGACTGGGTATCAATAGGCACCTGTGTCCTCACAGGTAATACAGTCACCTGTGCTGAAGTTCTGATAGTATCATGGAGACCAGGAGGGGCCAACGTCCCAATGAGGGACCAAGACAGGTGCCAGAGAAAACACAGCTGGGCAGGGGACAGTGCAGGGGCTCTGAGCTGGTTGGGGGACTCTACTGTGGCCACTCCCTAGCCAGGACAGAGACCCCATTATCCCAAGCACAAGAAAGGCCTGTTTCTCCTCCAGGGAGAGGACCAGGCTGCCAGCTTGGAACTGATGTCAACAAGTCATTTTCCCATCTTTCATCTTGTCTCACCTTCATCCCGGAGTCCCCGGGAAGGCCAGGCTCTCCCACTGCACCCGGCGGCCCCTGCAAGAAAAAGCCGCTGGTCTCTCTTGGAGCAAGGGCTGGGCCCTGGCTTCGGGCAAGCAAAAGCTCAGAAAGAGCAAGGGACGTGCTCAGGGCACACAACAGGGGGGCACAGAAGTGGAGTTCGGCAGCAACTTCTGAGTCTTGGCAAGACCATGGGTTTGGGTGCAGGTTGGCAGAGCCTCACACTACCCAGCAGCCACTGGACCCTCTGCCTGCCCACGAATGCGGTTTACCACACAGGAGCCCTTGGCAGATGTACAAGGAAAATCCATGATCCACAGGAGGTTGTGGGGAGGAAGAGCCAATGATGGGGCAGGCTTGGCCTCTCCCACTTTTTTCCTGACACCGGGCCGAGGTGGTGAAGGTGAAAAGGGGGCCCCTCAGCAGGCTGGGTCTCTGTTCAGGGTTCTGTACCAGGGTGCAGTCTTAAGCAAGGCAGGAAGTAGAGAGGACACCCAGGACGGTTCTGTATCCCACCACGGGCTGTGAGGCAGGCTCCCAGCCCCTCACCCCGTGCCCTGCACAGATGTATCGTCTGTAGGGCCTTCACTCTGCAGCACCAGCCTGACCGTCTCTGTAAACTAGGACGGGGATCAGGCAAGGGGCAGGACTGCTGACCAGGAGGGCTGCGATGCCCCAGTAGTGGTAAAGGACAAACCAGGGCTCCTTGGCACTCACCTTGGGTCCCATCTCTCCTGGAGGACCAACTGGCCCCTGAGGTCCCTGAGAGCCCTGGAGACAGACAGACACACAGACAGTTAGGTTGCCCTGTGTGGGGAGCTATGGGGAGGCTGGGTCACACAGACTGGCATGGTGACTGATAGAGAAGACTCGCAAACCCTACCTCCAACCATATACAGCTCCTCTTCACCCATCCAGAATCTCCTCCGCATCCAACTGTACCCCAGCAGGGCTGCACCCCCACCCCTTCGCTACAATGCACAGCTTCAGAACTTTACTCCCTAAGTCCTCTCCTGTTCTGTCCTCCCCCAACTACCCCTGACCATCCAGAGTTCAAAGGCTCTTCCTGGGTCTCCAGCTGTCTGGCTCCCTGCAGCCTCCTTGGGGATGCTTAGCACCTCTGCCTCCCCAAACCCACCCCTCGGGACATCTTCTGAAGGACCAGCCTGTGTCAATGTCTCCCCTTGTCCTCTCCCCATCCTTCACAAAACCCTCTCTCCCCACCTTCCTTCCGTCTCTCAGGATGCTAAGCGCTCCCTCTGGACATTTCTCGGGCCCTCTTCACAATCTTGCGGCAAGTGCAAGTCAGCTATCCTCATTTAGTAATGGACCCCGAGGTCAAGCAAGCCAAGACTCACCCTAGAACTCAGGGCCAAGCTCTCCATCCTTGCAGGCCATACCTAGCCTCGTCTTTCCCCTCACCTCCCCATCTGTCTACCTGGTCAACAGTCCCTGCTACAGTCAGACTGAGACAAAACTTCCAGGGCAGAGGTACTAGAGAGAGGGAAGAGACACTTACCGGTTCTCCTGGGAGACCCTTGGCGCCTGGAGGGCCTGAGGGACCAGGGATGCCCTGTGGAAAAACACAGGAGACCTTCATCTCTTAGAGCTTCTCCATCAAGCCCATCCCCTTGACCTCAGGCTAGTCCCGTGGGGTATCCGGGTTCCCCTCCCATGCTTATAGCTGAGACAAGGCTGCAGGGCACCTGTGCATTCCCGTAAGGGTCACAAACTCCCTGGTCATCTTTCCCCATCTGCCCCCAAGTCCCACGTCGAGGATTTCCAGAACGGACACTACTTACAAGGAAGCCTCTTGCACCTGAGTGGCCTCGCTCACCAGCTGCACCCTGCGAGCACAATGGACATCATTAGAGGCGTGGGTCACAGCAGGGACAAGGGACCTCTTATGGGCGGGGCCCCACATACCTGCTGTCCTGGCTGGCCAGGTCTGCCCCGAGGTCCCGAACGGCCCTGTGGAAAGCAGAGCATGTGGAGGTGGGAGAGGGGTTCGTGAGGACACTTTCAGAGAGGAAGGGACCCCAGAGGCCAGATGCCCTCCTCCACACACTGCCTGTGGGCATACTTAAGATCTGACGAGGGGGCTGACAAGGGGGCAGCTGCCACAGTCACCACAAAGGTGCTGGGGTAAGAACCAAGGGCCTTTCCCACTGAAGGGAACAGCGGAGAGCATGTGTGACGCCCTGAATGGCCTTTTTTGGCTTTCATTTGTCTGGGCTACAGGAGGCTGGATAGGGACAGAATGAGTTACTGGTAACACGCCCCGAGTCATTCTGGGCCTCTCTGCTAGTTCACAGGGCCAGGGGTTGGAGGGAAAACCCAGGGAGGTCTGTACCTTCAGGCCCTTAGACCCCTGCTCGCCAGCTGGTCCATCAGGTCCTCGGGGGCCCTGGAAAAGGAAAAGATTCCAGCTCAGTGGACTGGACGGCAGGGGTCTCCCTTGGGCTGTGAACCAGGAGGGGGAGAATGCCTGTCCCTGCTGGCTTCCCCTGTTCCTCCCCTTCCACACACAGTCCGAGGTAGGTCACTCCTGCAAGGGCTTGGGTGGCTCTTCAGAGGTCACAGCCTGCGGGAGTCAGCTAGAGACCCTACAAGCAATGGATGTCCGGGTCATTCTGTCTAAAGTGTCCTGAGTGGTTGCCACCAGCCACCCTGCTTCCCAGATGTGGAGACTGAATGCTGAGGCAGAGAAACCCGTGGCCATGTTCCCACACCAGGCCTTAGCTTACTGCCTCCTACTCCTTCCCTAACTCATGACCCAGTTCTGGGGAGAAGGCGGCAGGCAGGGATGGGGCATCCCAGGTCACAGTCGGAGGCTCCTGGTTTGGGACTCTGTGTGTGGCACAAGCTCACACCTCCTTGGAAGGGCTTTGGAGTGGAGGCTCCGAGACCTGAGTCACGCAGCACACTGACCACCCTGCCTGGGATCCAAGCCTTTCTACGAGAAAGGATGTAACCTGGTGTCGACAGCAGCAGACACACTCACTGAGAAAGAAATAAGGAAAGGGGCCTGGTGTGGAAGTGAAGTTGCCTGTGCTCAACAGGTAAGGGGAGAGCCAGAATTGGAACCAAGCCAATCAGGTGCCTGTTAATCTCCCCACTGTCTGTCACCGTTCATCTGGATGGGGATGAACTCCCTGTCACAGGAGGTATCAAGCCAGGATCTCTGGGCTTGCCTTCAGGAAGGCTGGACATGGTGTGGAGCATAAGAGGGGACAAGGTCTAGACGCCAGGGTTGATCTGTAGAGAAAGAGGAGCCGTATCTCCTGTCTGGAGGAGGGAAGAGACAGGGGCTACCAGCCACCTCAGGTGTTCAGTTGTCACGCAGGGACATGGCAGCCTGTGCCGAAGGTCCCCAGCTACCCTGCTTCCCTTGTGCCCTGGGCAGGCCTTCCTGTGGCAGGCAGGCTAGTGTTTCCACCAGAGTCACATGATAGTCCTACAGGTCACATCAGAAGGCCACCCTGGGGTTACCCTTCAGCAAGCTAGGTCAGTCTCAGGGGCAGAAAATCCAGCATACCACAACGTCCTGAGGGCAACCGGAAAGGGAGGGAAACCCAGCTCCTGTGGCTACTCTGGGGCCAAAGCTCTTGGGAAGTGACCGGGTCTGCAAACCCAACCAGGCCAGCTCTGTTGCTGGCCCATTTTACAGAGGGGGAAGCAGAGGCTGTGGAGGGGGAAGTCAGCTGTCTGACATCCTAGGAGAAGAGCCTTACTCTGAGAGCTCAGACGTAGCACCGGACACTCCAAATCCCAACAGCCCTTCAGTAGGAACTCCCCACCTCAACAGATGGGGAAAGCCTCAGAGAGGTAAAGAGACTAGCCTAAGGTTGCACAGCCACAAACTGGGAAGGCTTGCCCCACTCATGGTCTGACCGGGTGCTTTCGTTCTTTCGTGGGATGCTAATGGGCCACTGCTGTCTCCAGACCCTCCCACCAAAGAACGTGCACCCTACACATGGACAGGAAAACCTGCATGGTCTTGCAGATCTCCCATGCCCATCCCATGGCACCTGTGGGGAAACTGAGACCCAGGGAGCAAAAAGCCTTCCAGAGGACACAGGACAATCCAGGAACTCAACAGGCTTGGCCAGAGCTTAGATTCCACAGGTGCAGTGGGTGCCTCTCTAGGTCCCCTATCTCAAGTCTGGTCCCACAGGTTTCAACTACTGCCAAACCTCATAGAAGGTGGCTCTGGCCCTCACATGTCTCTGACTACTAGTCCTGAATACTCCAATGGGAACCCAGCTTTCCTCAAGGGGGATGTGTATGCATACTGGGTGTGGGAACAGCTCACTCTTGAGCAGTGTGGAGCGCCTAGGCCTCCGCAGTTCACCCTGCAGCTAGGTCAGCTTTCTCAGTGGGGGGCACCCAGAAGCCCTTAGGCCTTGTCTCACTTAAGAGACTCAGAAGGTATGGGTACTGAGAAGGATCCCAGCAGCCAGAGCAATGTCTCATCTCTGAGAGCCACAGGATGGCTGCTCAGGCCATGTAGTTCAGGGGATATCTTCAAACTAGATACAGCCAAGAGGAAAGTGATATCAAAACCCCACATGGCACTTGGGAACAGGCCTGGGCAGCCTACACCATCTTGTTTCCTCTCCACAAGGAGGCCACATGCCCTGACACCTTCACACCAGTAGATAAATCATTCCACTTACCCCTTATAACTGTAAAGGAGACTAAACTCAGGATGCCAAGGAGGCGTGTTTTCGGGTTCAAATCTCAGCTCTACTATTTTCCAGCTGTGCAGCCTTAGACAAGTGTCATAACTTGTCTGCGTCGGCATTTTCTGAGGGAAACAGCACTTCCCTGGTAGGCTAATGCTGAGGGTCAAATGTGTTAGTCTATGTGACAGACTGCACAACGCATCGGTGAATTCCCTTGGCTACTCTACTCAGACCAGCTTGTGTTGTAAACCTCTATGGTTCCCCACTACCCTTAGAGGCTAGCTTTGGCTGTAAGACTCAGTGTGTGTGTGTGTGTGTGTGTGTGTGTGTGTGTGTGTGTGTGTGTGACCTATGTCTGTGTCACAAGGCCAGGCAGGGCTTAGGCCTGCCCTCTTGCCCCAGGTGTCTGCCTCCAGTGGTTGCTCACACAGTAGGAATAATGGCTGAATGGGTGAAGGGATGGATGTCTGGACCGAGCTAGGTACAGTGGTTTATGCCCTCTGGACAGCCACCCAGATGCGAGGCTCGAACACAGGCTAGGAAGATGGCTCCGGCTCGGCTTCCAGCATCAGACTCTGGATGTGCCCGGCCCTGGCCAGTGCTGCAGAAACCACTCGGCTCAGAGTGGGGCAGGCGACAAGCAGCAGAAGCGTCCTCACTTACCCGGCGCCCCTTGGCTCCCCTCATGCCTGGCGGGCCTCGAGATCCTGGAGGGCCCTGTGGGGAGGAGAGGGCACTTAGAAAACCCTTTCAGGGCTTGAGAACGATGGTGGGGTAGGGAAGCCAGCAGCCTACTTAAGAGACTGAGTTAGGCTGGTCCTTAACTTGTGGCAGGCCTCCTGCCTCAACCATCCTAATGTTTGGATTGCAGGTGTGAACCGGAAGTAGGCACTCTGGCCTGCTGGAAGAAGCTCCTGGCAAGTGGCAACCCTGAGCCTGGCTAGCGTCCGAGGTGCCTGGGTGAGCAGGGGCCATGAAATGGACAAGCCATTTTCAACCAGCAATGAGAGGACAAGCATCTCCTCTAATCCCTGTGGCTTTCCTCTTCTCAAGGGGGACTCGAGTTCTGTCCCTCACCCTCACCTAACACCACACACAGCCCTGGGTAGGTGCCCACTACCCCAGGCACCAAGAGCCTTGGGAAAGGAGGAAGAGGAATCTGTTGGGTCAGGGCAGGGACAGAAAGCGGGAGAGGCAGAGAGCAAGGGGCAGGACTGAGCTAGGTACAGGAGTTCACACCTGCAATCCAAGCATTAGGGTGGTTGAGGCAGGAGGAATGGCAGAAGTTAAAGACCAGCCTAACTCAGTCTCTTAAACTGAGAGCCCGTAGGGGGTCATATAATCGAACATGGAGGCTGAGAAAGTCATTGGCAGCAGATAGAGGTTTCTGAACGTGTAAAACAAACCAAAAATTAATTTAAAATCAAACACATTGTGAGTCAGAGATATTTTTGGCTGTGCTAACCTGTGGTGCGTTGTGTGACTTCACTGTGGCCTTGGTTATGACCACACAACACACACACTTCGCACTACACAATGCCATCACACCACGCATCCCCAGCAAAAGCTGCCTGCGATGCCTGGGCTCAGCTTTGAGATGACTGCCTATTCGGAACTGTTCTTACTGTTTTCTGCCCTTACAGAAATACGACACTTCAATAAAGGAAAACAAAGACTTGAAATATTTTCCTACCACTGTGCTCAGCACACAAGTATCAAATTAGCATATCTTTAGATTGTATTAGAATGTTTGATTTTAAAAATTGCTTTGCTGACTTGAGTTCCATTAAAAAAAATCATTCAGTGAATTTTGGCTTGGAATTAGAACAGCATTTCCAGCAATTTCTGAATGGCCCCAAACACACTTATGTCATTCTTTATTATGTATTTATGCAAAGCAGAATTTTCAGCATTGATGATTAAATTTAAAACATCTGCCAATCAACTCTGAAAACCAGCGAGGCTGCCTGAGGTCCAACAGTATCAAATAGTCAGCCAAGATGTAATCCTCCATGTAAAAGTTAACGGGCGCTGCCATCTCAGTGGTATGCAAGCTTGCTTTCATACTTAACAAATGGTGAAATGATTCAGGTACCAAAGAACTGCTTCAGAGGGAATTTTTGTATGGCATATTATCAGCAGGCATTTGACCTGTAGAGCTATTTTATATACCTATATACCCAGCCTTGCATAAACGTTTCTTGGGTGAGGAGTCATGCGTGGAAGAGGTTTAAGACTCTTTGGCCTGACCTAGTCTAAGCACAGAGCACCATCTGTACCAGCCATCCAGACCCTGTGATGGAGGCAGAGGCCCTTCCAGAGAGGGGCAGCCCTATCTCCTCTGGATCCCAGTGAGCAGTCCAGCCCCATTTTGCTGCTCCCACAGTCCTGAGGTGCAGACATAGCTGCTGTCTTCCACAGACCCAGTCTGCCGCTTCTGGGGCTTGAGGTGAGGGCCAGCACGCAGCCTGACTCATCAGCAGAGCCAGTGGGGGGACCCCAGCCTTGCACAGTAAGAAGGTGGACTTAGCACAAGTGAACCTCAGTGTCCTCATTTACAGCATGAAAATGAGCAAAGTCCTTCACCCCATAGGACCATCTAGGGTCCTCAGTGGGTCCCAGGTCCTACCCACCTGCCTCCCCATACCTAGTTATGGGGCTGGGACTGAGCTCAGAGTTCAGAGTGAGGATGTTAATATAACTGGAAAATGCTTATCAGATGGGCACACAATTAGCAGAAATGGCACTTCTATGGTAGATGCCATGGCTGTGGCAAGCATTGTATCTCACCAGTAGTAGCTGGTGCCATCTATGAGGTGCTCGGGCATGACAGCACACAAAATACCAGCTGATTCTCACCACGCTGGTGAGGGCAGCATGATGCTGGCTGACAGGTGGGGAAACTGAGGCAGAGGAGGCCTCAGGTATGAAGGTGCACACAGACGTGTGTGTGTGTGTGTGTGTGTGTGTGTGTGTGTGTGTGTGTGTGTGTGTACATGTGGAAGCCAGAGTTCAATTCTGGATGTCCTTCTCTAGCATGCCCCACCTTATTATTTCTGAGACAGGGTCTCTCACTGAATCCGGAGCTTGCCAATTCAGCTGGACTGGCCGGTCAGCAAGCCCCCAGGATCCTCCTGTCTCCACCTTCCTAACAACTTGGGAGATGGTACAGATGTTCACCACCACACCTAGCTTTTCACACAGATGCTGAGGATCCAAACTCAAGTCCTAGTGTATACACAGCAAGCTCCTCACCACATGAGCCGTCCCCCCCAGGCCCAGAAGAAAGAACTTGATGGCACACCCTAAGCCCTCCTGGACTCAGGCTTCAGCTCTGACACAGGACGGAGGCTGGACCCTTGGACTGAAATCCATCCTCTGCCTCGTGCTCCTTTCCACCATAGTCCCAGTTCCAAATCTCCAGCCA
>CABHPQ010171706.1:16450-43105 GCA_902168405.1 Peromyscus aztecus | reverse complement strand
CTGTGTCTACAAGGAGCTCTCTGAGAGTTGCCGCAGTAGTGACTCAGGCCTTCAGAGAGCAGGGCACAGTGAGGTCACACGCCACCAGGTAAAAGATTTAGAACTCAGCAAATTCACGCACATAAGGACCTGGGGCCGGTGGGGGCCTGAGTGTCTTCTTTCCTGTGGCTGAGCTTAGGACACTTTTTAGTGGAGTTCCACACTGGTGTGTGAACCCTGCTAGCCCCATCCTGTCTGCTCCGAGAGGCCCTTTGAAGGGCCCCTTGTGATGCAACAGGCTGGATAAGACATACACAGCCTTGAAGCATTCCTGGCCTAGCTATGGTCAGCAAAGAGGAGAATTTTGCTGACAAGTTTACAGAGATCTCACCAGCATAACTCAGCAGCAACACACTACAGGAGTGTCCAGTCCTGGGCTGCATGTGTCCCAGGATAGCTATGAATGCAGCCCAACATGGAAGGAAGAGAACAGCATGGGATGCTGAGGGACTGATCAGTGGCACACTGGTCATATACAGGGGCCTGAGAAAACAAGTAAATATACTGAACATAATGGTCTGCAGGTTTTCTGGACATTGATATGTACCATGGAATTCCTGTAAGATGATAATGAGAGTGGAAACTCCTATCTCCTAGTGTTGGAATCACATGTTTCTTTACTTAGATATTCAATACCAATTGTCTCAGGCCTCAGCAACATGCTGTCCACGTCTGTGGCCTTGGAGTAATAGTCTGTGCCACACAGAGGCAGACTTTCTGATGCCCAGGCAATCAGGGAGGTGCCTGCCAGGGTGCCTTGGAGAAGTGGCTGATCCAGGAGGGGATAAGAAGAATCTAAGCAGGGCTGGGTACGTTTGTACCACAAATTAATGTGTCCCAGGATGGTGGGACACTCGGAAAGGACATAGGCACCAAACGAAGGGCTTCTGGTGATTAGTCTTGGATAATTTACCAACAAAATAAATTCCAGGAACAGATTCTAACACACTGACTAAATAACAAGCTACACAGCACGCTGAATGCACCTAAATAAATAAATAGATAGATAAATATGTGGGCGGAAAGGTCAAAGTTCTTTGTAGTAGAATGCCACCTGTCAAAAGTGGAAAGAAGTAGAAAATGTCTACTCGGCGGTCTGACTATTAATAATTAATTCAGTTAAGACCCATAACCAGGCTCTAAAACTAATGGGTGAGAGACAGGGGAAGGTCAAGGAATTTGCCCGTTCTTGAAGTATTTCACAAGAGGTTATCATAAGAGCACAGGGAAGTTTACAGGGAAGTAAGAAGACTGCTCAACCCTGGAGTCCTATCACAGCATCATAAGCCACGTCTGGGACGGGCCACGGAAAGGGCTCCTCCATTTCACCCCTGTGCCTTCCTAGGAAACACGAATAACCTCAATCTAGTTGTGAGAAAGTACCAGGTAAACCCAACAGGCAGGACACTTCATCAGCCACTCTCTAAAAACTGTTGAGGTCGTGGAAGGTAATGAATGACTGGGGAAGGAAGGGACGTGGTAGCTGAGGGCAGCTTGTGTGTGTGTGTGTGTGTGTGTGTGTGTGTGTGTGTGTACAATCAGCACTTCATACTTTCAGTTTCCATGTGCTGAGATTCAACAAGCCTTATGTTAAAAATATATCTTGTGTCTGTTTGGAACAAATTGAGTTCAGTTTTGTTGTCATTATCCTCTAAACAATAAGCCTAACAACTCTATGGCATTTATATTTTGTTAGGTGTTATATGGAATTTCCGGAGTGTAGGAGGATGGGTGTCCATGTTATATATATCGAAGCATTTTATATAAGAGACTTGACTGTCCTTGGATTTTGATATTCTCGGGGATCCTGAAACCAATTTCCTGGGGACACCAAGGACTGTCATGATATAGATATAGATATAGATAGAGATAGAGATAGAGATAAAGAGGGGATAATGACAGGAAATAAGATGCAGTGCCAATTGGAGATCCACAAAGGGCGTGTGGAGGTCTGTGTACAATTCTCATTGCTTAAATCTTAATGTGTTTTCCACACAGATAGCAGCCGTTCAGATCCCTGAAATGATTGGTTCTTCATACCCTGCCTCTTTCTCTCAGGGTGCCTCACTAGCCCCTTGTGAGCCTGAGTTCAGGGAAAGGGGAGAGAAACAGATATGTCTCCATGGTGGGAAAATCTGAGAGAGAGAAGCCAGAGTGTCAGAAACTCACTCCCTGGGAAAAGGTGGAGAAAGTCAGATTCTCGCTGTCACCGTGTTTGCCGTTCTCTCCGGCTCTAAAACACACTGTCGCCCTTACAGTACGTGACTCTTTTCTCATCTCCCTTGGGCCACCTCCCTGCACTGCTGTCCCCTCCACTGCTGACCCTGGACAGCTTCCACTCCATAACGGTGGATTTTCCACTGTGCAGAGCTCTGAGTTGGGTCTGTGAAAACACGGCCTTAAGGTCTTTGTTTTTAACCAACGTTCAGTACACAATTCAGTCCATTTGGAGCACCTCAAGGGAGCAGCACCGAGTACATGGATGGTGCTGTGCACTTATCACTATCATCTCCAGAACCTTTTCATCCCCCCAAGCTGAAACTCTGAGCTTATTAAACACTGGCTCCCTGTTCCTCCTTCCCAGCTCACTGACTCCCTGTCGCCATGAATTTGAACATTTTAGGTGCCTCACCTGAGCAGAACAATAGAAGACAAACAGAAGCATTCACCCATGATGCAGCGTTTGTCAGAATTTTCTTCTTTTTCAAGGTTGAGTAATGTTCCCCTGCACAGGTGCACCATATCCTGCTTATCTGCTCATCACTGATGACATTCTCTTATTCCTCTCACCTATTGGTATGAATACCCCTATGGGCATGGGTGAGAACTTTCACCAGGAGACTTGTACTGTTTACATTCCCATAGGCAGTGAGGAAGAACTTGGAGGTTTTAACCTCTATCTTCTTTGCTTTCTCCATCTCTTGCCAGCAGGCTCATACTGGAAGAGACCTGATGCTACTTGAAGCAACAGATCATAAGGAAATCTTTCGTGTCCTCCTTCATGTAAATCCCGAGGAACCCTGGAGAAGCTGACTACACAACGTCGTGCTGCTGGAGGGAAACACAGGGAAGTTTTGATTGGCATCTAGAACCCTTCACAGTGATTCTACTTGCATGTTCACATTTGCACAGAAAGGGCTTCTGGATATGTGGAGGGGACAACAAATGACATTTTTAAGCTACACATAGCCTGGAGCACATGTGGCTCCTTGAAGACATCCACGTGTCTCTGACAAGAGAGCAGGCACTGAGAAATCTCCACCGTGTGGACACACACACACACACCAGCACGAGACCTTTAGCTACTTAAGTACTTTAGCTATCATGATTGGCATTTTCCGATTGCAATGGTCAATGATCCTCCCACAACCCCCTGTACTTTGATGAGGTCCGCAGTGGGGCTCTCTTCTCGTCCATGCCGGGAAGTTAGCAGCTGGTAGAACTGTGAGTTGCAATTGCCTGCTTCTCAGTTGCCCGTGGACTCCGAATTGGTGAACTGTGATTTGGAAGATGCTTTGTTTCTCCCAAATTTTACCTGTGTCTCGGGACCATGGGGAAGTTTGGTGGCAGCTCAGGCTTGAATTCTGTACATGGCTGGCCGCACTCTGAGTCCTGCCTTTGTCACATTATGTGGAAGGCCGACCACTCCCTCCTGGGCTGCTTCATTCTACCCCCTGGCCGGGTTCCTACCTGGTCAGCCCTCATGGAAGCATGAACTTTGAATCCCTACCCCTCAGCTCCTCCAGAGGGACACCTGCTATGCTGTCCCCTTGGCTTTTGCTCCAGAAAGGAAGCAGCCTCCTCTAAGCCCCTGAAGTCACAGTTCTTTCCTCTTCACCTCTTGCCAGTTGCCACCATGGACTTCTGGAAGAATGGAGAGAGCAGAAGAATGAGGAGAAGAGGCTCTTCCGTGCCTGCCTTGCTCACTCACTTCAAAGGCCTTGCTAATGAACCTGCCTATTGTCTCAGCGCTGTCTAGTCCCGTGTTTTGCAATCCACACACTAGGGAGATCACAGAGAACCAAGGAGCCTTTCAGACAGGACAGGACAGCCCACCCTCCCCCTCGGAGGAATCAAAGGGGCAATTGTCAAGGGCAGATGACTGTGATCTGGCACATAGCTACTGGAACAGGTTCAGCCAAAGAAAGGAGCATTCACTGCTGGGAGGAGGCTAGGAGAAGGGGCTGTGGAAGGCCATGCTCCAAGAAACTGTTAGGATAGCTTCACCCAGATGGCGCAGCAGGAAATGGTATGCATTCCTTTCCCAGGTCCATCCCTACACCCACCTCAGCCTGTAGGCCAACAGTTGCCCTTTGCTGGTGTGGAGGGGGGAGGGGATATTGACATTTGGGAATATCTAGGGACATTTTTGGTGGTTGTAATTAGGGTGGGGTGTTCCTGGCTTGTAATAGCTGGAGACCAGACAACTTGCTAAATATCCTACAGTGCACAAGACAGACAGCTTTCTGTGGGTAAGAACTACCTGGCTCAAATTGCCACTTTTTTTCTGCTAGGAGCAGAATCAGAATATATATAAAATGTAAAATGTCATCTAAGTAAAAATATATGATACACACACACACACACACACACACACAAACAAGTCATTTATATGTCACTCAGCTCCTCATAGGGCTCCAGGGAATGTGCTGTTGCTGTTATAATCTTTGGGGCATTTTACCTCATACCCATCATTTCCCTGCTCACCCCAGGTGTCTCCCATTCTACTAAAGGATCATATGTGCCCTTTGTTTTTTTTCCCTTTTACTATCTTAGTGATGAAGGCTTCCTCTTCCATTTGATGCTATTTTCTTTCACCAGATTCTCCTGACAGAGAGCCAAGTTGTATTTACAGGTTGGACACCGTGTTGAGGAGAACATTTGATCAAAGCAGAAGAGGTAAACAAAGGATCACAAATGCTTAACCACAGCCTAGAGTGAGAGCTTCTGTAGCTCTCACTATTACCCAGGATGCTTTTTGTTTCTGGTGCTGAAGTGACATAATGATATAATCTCTCTTCATGGAAGGCCACTATGGGCAGGGAGATGATATACTCTAATAAGAGTAGACTCTGGAGCAGAACAGAGGGAGCAGGTGATCACAATCATGCCCTGTAGATAGGTGTGAACAATTACCTGTGTTTTTATAGCAATGGCTATGGCTACGATGCTGACTATATCTATGTCTGTGTCCATGTTTATGTCTTTGACTATGGCTATGGTACTGTCTTCTGGTTATTTCTGTGGTTGAGGCTACTGTGGTGACTATGTCCACGTGTACGGCTGTGGGTAGTCCATGGCTATGGTAGTGGCTGCATCAGTGACTATTGCTGTGTCGACGGCTTTATTTATGGATGATACATGGCTATGGTAGTGGTTACATCAAAGTTAATAGCTCACTTTCTTTACCTTATCTTCCTGTAAAACTCCTTTAGAATTCAATCTGCTACGAAAGCAAGTTAGGAAGCATCATCAGCAAAGGCACCGTGAAGAAGTCTAGAGAAACCTGTGATGTTGTTGTGTCATATAATTTAAAAATCTCAGAGTCTAAAAAGTTACATTTCACAGCAGCACACAGGAAGAGGCTCAACCCCAGCCTGAGCAGAAGCACTTCTCATCACCAGGGGTTTACACCATCTCCTCAGATGTGTTGGGAAGATTCAGGCTGGAGAGTTTCTGGAGATAAATTTGTCCTCAGGAGGGATGGGACAGGCAGTGCAGCTGTCCATTGGTGACCAAGCCCCTCTGGCCTGGGGAGCAAAAGTGGCTCTGTTCGCATCCTCACATGGGAAAGACACATATGGCCACCACCAGCAAGCCCTGGGCCTTAGTTTCTAGCCTTGTGGAAAGAGGAGCTAGAGACTGAAGATGAGTTAACTATTTATGACTTCACACATCTGGAGCTCAGTGACCAAAGGTGTATGTGGAACCCAGATGCTGCTGACAAAGAAGGACCAGTGAGTGCATTGGTGCTTCTGTTCTGGAAGCCTGGCAGCTCCCGGAGCATTGGGTGTGAACATCCCTGGCTCATCTGTCAGTGTTGCCCCGGCAGTGGACTCTGCTGGGGTGTTATCTTCCAAAACTCTTATTGCCCAGACCTTGTTAATGGCTGGATTGTATTCCTTCAGAAAATTCATGTGTTGAGTACCTTACCTCCAGTACCTAAGAATATGATTGTGTTGGATATTAGCATCCTTAAGGGGTTGTTACAGTAAGGTGAGTTCATTTGGGTGTGTGTTCATGTAATGTTGCTGATGTCCTTGTAAGAAGTGGACAGAGTACAGTGCAAGATTGGAGTAAGGCCAAGTGGGAACCAAGGAGATGCCATTTGCAAGTCAAGGAGAGAGAAACCGGAGAAACCAGCCCTGCCCATGCCTTCACCTCTGACGTCCATCTTCTAGCTCTGTGAGGTAAGCCACCCCTGCTTAAGCCTGACCCTGACCTGGGTAAGAAGAGAGTGGGTTAGGAGGGCATCAGGGCCATCTATTACAATAGTGGGGTGTGGTCAAGAGATACTAAGGGCAGACATTCTGCAGGGAGAGTAAAGCCAGCAGAGCTCAGTTATCATTCCAGGTGTCACTTATCAACAGACAGGTACTAGGAAATTAATCATTAGCTGACTTCATCATCCTGTGACCATCACAAGGTTTTAGCACAAACCCAGGTGGCCTAACCTGTCACACACCTAGGCTATGTAGCACATTCTCAATCAGTGTCAATCTCTGTGTGCAATAAGAGATGCAAAATGCAAAAGCCCTGAGAATGCGTACAACAGGAGCATCTTTTCATAGCAGCCTTCATGAAGGCCAAGTCTGGCACTCCTTTCATTTTCTCCTTCTCTCTGGTGCTCTGTATTTATGACGTTAAGGAGTTCCAGCTTGTTTTCTTTACAGTTCCCTGCATGTTTGTTCTGTCTCCTGCCTGTCCATGTCCACCTTGCCTGTTTAGCATTTATCACCTCTCTTAGTCTTCCCCTCCAAAAATCCCTCCTCTGCGGCCCCACTAAGAGCCAAAACACCTCACCTGTCTTGTTGTTCCTACGGAGAATCTTCTCTACCCTTTCCATTTCTTGGCCCTTCTCTGCTCTGGCATCTCAGTTCTCTCTGTTTCCCAGGACTCAAGGCTTGGAACTAATCGGGTTGATTGTCCATAGCAACAACTATTCTTACTACTTCTCTGATACAAAATGTGCTCCATGGGGATTAGGGAATCTCTGTTTAATGTCCTTACCTGATTTGTAAGGGTCTTTGTTGTGTAACTTTTCCTGGGGAGGCACAAATAAACATCTGTTTGTTCCAGATAGGCCACTGATGGCAAAGAAATGGTTCCACTCAAGTCTATCTTGGCAAACCAATAGATATCAGGGCCACTCGTAAGAGCATGGGTAAAACACAAGAGCCTCTCAGGCAGCGTCATCACCAAAAACTCACCCAGTGTAGGGATGACTTGTGAATCCCTGGAGCTCCTTGCACAATTTGCAGTCAGCTCCTCTGAAGAAAGTTCTTTTTCTTAGAAACTGCTCACTGCTCAAGTAACTTGGGGGAGGGGCCAGATGAGTCCTGTAATTTTCATGAGCTTCCGGAGTCTCCAGGAGGGAATGAGAAACTAGAGAGATGTCAGTCTTACTAGTGATTTTTTACTCGATCTTAACTGCAGCTAATGTTTAGGTAAAGAACATTAGAACAAATTAAGCCTTAGCCTGAGCTACAACCCCTAAATACCAATTTCAAGAAACTGAGCCCCAGAATTGCCATTTATTTTAAATCACTGAGTTGGCCTTTAGCAGCATGGAAGCCCCATGTGATCTGGTTTGTTCTTTGCTGAATCTTTAGAATCAAAGGCAGACCTCAGCAAGGGGATCAATATCAAATGTATTAACAGATCTTTTAAATGCAATTGTGCATGTCCTGGAGGTGGAGAACATAGGTAAATCTAATTTTTCATATAGTATCGAGCACTGGATTTTATTAAAAATTCCCATGTGTTTTCTTTTTATGCAAGTTTGAGTGATACTTTACTCTTTTACTATAAAGCCCAGAAGTTCAATCTGCTCACATGGCAGGCACCCTATGCCCACTGACCCTCCAAGCATCAACACTTTCTTTTGTAGTCTCTCAGTTTTAATATTAACACATAGAAGTTTGCTTTCCAGTCGTTTTGGAAAAGGAAGATCAATCCTTATCTGTTCTCCTGTAGCTCTCCTAATGTGAGAGATCTCCTGCAGAGATTTAAAGAGCACCAAAATCATCCACTATCCTTTACAGTTTCCATCGCTGTAACAAAATACACATGGCTGGGAACCTTACAAAGAAAAGCAGTTTGTTTAGCTCACAGGTGGAGAGGCTGGGCACGCAAGACTGGGCCCTCTGGGCTCATCCTCTGACAGGAGCTTATGGGAACCTGAATCACATTGGGGGGACTGTGAAGGGGAAAGCACATGGGCAGGGAGCCAAGGCCCAGTTCACAGTAAGGCCCATTCCTTTGAACCAACTTGCCCTTATGGGTACTAACTAGGGTTTCATGAGAACTACCTTACAGTTCTCAGTGTCCCAAGCACCTCCCATTGGGTCCTACTTCTTAAAGGTTCCCCCAGACCCAACACCAACAGGATAGGGACCAAGCCACCAACACATGAACACATCAGGGATATGCTCAAAGCACATCCAACCACAACACTCACTCGTTAAGAACAATAACACTAGCAATGCACTGATGTCTATTTTTGTACAAACACAACCCAAAAGATGTTGCATGAATCACTGTAGATAGTAAAAGACCTGACATGGAAATTGGTGTCCCTATTTCATGGCAGAGAACTAAGGTTCTATGGAGCAGTCAAAGTGCAGGTAAACAGCAGAGTCACTAGACTTACCCTCAGGTAATAAGGAGTCCCACAGAAGATGTAATGGTGCCTGCTAACAAGTAATACTGGTCAATGGGTACCAGAGCCTGGGATGAGACTCCTGGGGAGGGGACTAATGTTATCCATCAGATTCTAAACTGACTTTGGCAGATCCTAACAAAAAGGCAGAGTGTGGAAATGCATGAAGCGCTTCCTTCTGGTGTCCCGAACATGAGTTCATGTTTGTCCTTAGCAGCAGTATCTCCAACCACGCCTCCCCACCGCCCAAGCTGCCGGGACAACAGGAAGCAGATGACAAAACATTTGTCCCTCAGTCCATGAGGTAGCCTGCTGTGACATCCCTAGATCTCCAGGAAAGGTCAAACAAAGCTTAAGAAGCCCCTGGAGTTGAACATCTGAGCATTGAAGTCACAGGGAACTTGTCTCTTTGAAAGTGAGGGAAGTTTAATTATTTTGGAAACCTGGCCAATATCAGGATGTGAGTGTGTTTTCTTTCTTTTGTGCTTGTGAAGCAAGCAAGGGGGGAAGGATGGGTTTGAAGGAGGGAGGAAGAGCCATTGCTATTCTGGTGCCTGACAGCAAACAACATGGAGATGCTAGAGTCTTTCCTCAGACTGCTCAGGAGAGATGAGAGTGGTGGAGGCCTTGGGATGTGGCCCGGAGCAGCCCGAGGGCATGGTGACTGCTTCTCCTCTTAGCTCTCTATTGAATAGGGGAGAGCGCTGGAGAAGCCAGGTGAAAACACCAGTGTAACCAGGAAGTGGCTCCTGAGTCCTGGAAGGAAGGTTCATGATCAAGTTGTGCTGGCCCACAAAAGGCAGAAGTGAGAATTTATTGTAATGACTTATGAGACTATCAAAATTGTAACCAAAGGGTTAACAAGTTAACTCTCCCACGTCTGAGAGGAAATGGTAGCAAGTTGAAAGGAGATTTGAACGTGCTGAGTGAGGTATAGAAGGCATTTGTCCCTTACTAGGTTCTCCCGACTCTCCTCCCCCACTAGAGACCTGGTAGCTGCACATCTGCCCGAAAGCACCAGGTTCCCACTGACCAATGAAAAGCTGAGAACAGAAGACCCTAGCACTCTGTTTTCGTTTGACCTCTTCAGTATTCCTTCAGTCCTCCACAGATTGCATGACTACAAAGAAAAGAGAGAGAATGATTACAAAAGGAGTTCCAGTTCCCCAAGGGAGGGAATACCTGTGGAAGCCTGCCACGTGAGTGCCACGCCACTCGGTTTGCCGCTCAAATGGGAAAGAAACGCACACTTTGAATTCACTCATGGAGATCAAAGACATCATTAGATCCCATTCTGATTAAGAGGAGAGCACATTGGCTGCAAGATTCTGATGGAAATCTGTAACTGGCAAGGCTTCCCAGGGAATCCCATGAGAGCAACTGGCAGAAGACAGTGTGAGCTGACCAGAAAATGGGGCAGAGTTCCAGGGGGGCAGTATGGGACCCCCTGATTCAAGTGCAGGCAGCACAGGGCATATCATGTGTTCACAGACGGATGTCATGATTAATGAGGAGAGTGGTAAGACAACCAGATAGAAATGCCAGCAAAACATCATACAGCCATTCCCAAATCCTAAGTCTTCACCATGTACCTTGTATGCTCGGAATTAAAGCAGAGGATGTTCCTAGAGCATTGGTTCTCAACCTTCCTAATGCTGCAACCCTTGAATACAGTTCCTCATGTTGTGATGACCCCCAGCTATAAAATTATATCATTGCTCTTTCATAAGTGTAATCTTGCTACTGTTAAGAATCATAATGTAAATATCTGATACATAGGATATCTGACAAGTGACCCCTGTGAAAGAGTCATTCAAGCACTCAAGGGGTTGTGACCCTCCAGTTGAGAACCACTGTCCTAGAATTACTCAGGCTAGTATCATGGGTTATAGGAAAGCCATACACCTGCTTCTAGAAGTATTCTCAATCAGATGCCCTCCCACCCAGCAACAGCAGATATCGTGGCCCTGCAATGTCATTAGCAGAGAGCATCTAGCGTCTGTGCCCATATCCTGAGGGTTCTGGTCAAGGAAGCTCTTTGGAGTGCACCTGCCAGCAGCTTGTCCAGGCACTGGGTGGGAGAATAGCAGAGACCTCTCTCTGGCTGAGACAGCCACTGCCCTGTTTCCCCACCCAGATGAAATTTGGATACCGTGTGTCCTGGAGCACTGTAAGGGCTCTGGAGAGGTCAGCTTTACCCAACATCCTTTGGGTTGCTGGTCTGGGCACCCAGCAGACAGCTGAGGACAGTGAATCTACTTTAAATCAGTGTCAGTTATTTCCTTGGGTTTTAGTGTGGGAAAGTTAGCAAACTCCAGAAACAGAAAAGTCAAATGGATCATCTCTACAACAACAAATTAAAATTCCTAGAATTGCTCACAGATTATCTTATCTGAGGTTTTGATCATGACAACTCCTTCTAGTCCCACTCTTTAAGATTTGTTTATATATGTGTGTGTCACATGGATGCCTTCAAGTACTTGCACGCACATGCTGCTAGAAGCCAGGAAATGACTTCAGACCCCCTGAAGCTGGAGTCACACTGTGAGCTGCCTGCCATGGGTACTGGGAACTGAACTCCAGTCCTCTGTAAGATCAACAAGTCCTCTCAGCTGCTGAGCCATCTCTCCGGCCCCACTATTTCACTGAACTCCTTAGAAACAGTTACTCAGAACCTGTAACACACTGTCCTCAAAAAAAAAAAAAAAAACCCAAACAACAACAAAAAAAAACAAAACAAAAACAAAAACAAAACAAAGCTGTAAACAGTGATTAAGCTTCAGACTCTGTCTTAGTCAGTGTTCTATCGCTGTGAAGAGACACCATGACCACAGCAACTCTTATAAAGAAAAACCTTTAGCTGGGGCCGGCTTACACTTTCAGAAGTTCAGTCCATTATCATCATGGCAGGGGGAATGGCTGCATGTAGGCAGGCAGATATGGTGATGGACATGGTAGCTGAGAGTTCTAAATCCAGATCCACAGGCAGCAGGAAGTTAAAGCCACTGGGCCTGGCTTGGACTTTTGAAACCTCGAAGCCCACTCCGAGTGACATACTTCCTCCAACAAGGCCATATCTACTTCAGCTAGGCCACACCACCTCCTAATCCTTCTCAAGTAGTACCACTACCTAATGACTAACCATTCACATATATGATCTTATGGGGGGGCATTCTTATTCAAACCACCACAGACTCATCCACTGAATCATGCCTGGTGTACCAAGTAACTGATGTTGAGTGTGGTAGCATTGTTTATCCCAACCAGGACCTAGTACAAAATGGGCACTTGTAAGTACACAACCCTTTTCTCTTCCCCATTCAGTCACAATATTCTTGAATTCATTCATATTGACTTTGACTATGTGACAAGTACTTTGCTTGAGTCTCCTAATTTCTCTCAAATCTTGCAATACTCTTCCATTTCCATAGTTGGGATACTCTCTCTCTCTTTTCTTTTTTCTTTTCTTTTCTTTTCTCTCTCTCTCTCTCTCTCTCTCTCTCTCTCTCTCTCTCTCTCTCTCTCTCTCTTTTTTAGCATAAAAGGACTAGAGTTCAAGGATGTGGTGCTGAGCTAAGGACGTTACCCGGTTCCTTTGGGCTTGGTGACCTGGACACCTTACCCACCCATGGAAGAAGGACTTGAGGCCACTCTCTCCATGAGGCTCAGCTTCAGAGGCCAGGAAAGCCAGCACCCAAAAAGAGAGAAGCAAAAATAGCTGTAAGTGAGATGTGGACAAGTTAGACTGGTGCCCGCCATGGGAGGTAGAGTTCGTGCTCTGAGCTTCCTCAGTCTAACACTATGGCTGTTTGCTATCTATTCACTGACTGGTTTTTCTGCTGTCAAATTAATCCAAATTACTGAATACTAACTTGGAATTATTCTGAGGAAAATATACTATTTTTATTTTAAGAATTACAAGCAATTCTTCAGTGCTTTCAAAAATTGTATTTTACCCCTATTAAATGCATGAAGATGCCTACAGAAGACTCAGCTCTAAACATCCACCAGGTCTGTGGTCCCTGAGACTGTCTTCTGACAGTCTCAGGCAGGTATCAATCACCCTTAACTTACATCTCTTCCTTCCCATTGTGCCTTCAACGAAACCAAAGCCTAGAGCCTGCAAGAGAACAGAGAACTAAAGAAGAAACAAGACACCAGCCTTCATCATCATGGGACACTGTCAAAGGCGCGGGCTGTGGTTACCAGATCAGTGAAGGTACTTTCTGCGGTGAGCACTGTTGTCCTGGTTGGCTTTGCATTTATGTCTTAAGGTCTTGGTGGGATTTTCTGTTACCAATGACCAGCAAACCAGGGAGATGGCCCTACTTTTCATCCGGGAGCAGGAGAGGGCTACTTTTAATCCTCATTGAACTAGCTTCAAATGATACTAGAAGGGGGTGGGGAAGGCTATTTTTTTTCTCATGGCTGTACATCTAAGCTTTGTTTTCATTGATCAACTGTACAGCTAACAAAATGTTTCTGTTGTCTTTCAACTTCACAGACAATTGCTTCACGCAGGAAACGGGACCCATTGGAAATAGCCCATGCAAGCTCACATTTGCTCCTGGGCTGTGAGTGGGCCAATCCTGTCTCTGAGTACCTTTCTCCCTGGCTTGAGTCCCCCTAGGTGAGGCAGATGTGGTCCACTCCTTCTTGTCTATAAAGGAACATCTTGTCATATAGTTAGGCCTGACTTTTGCTTCATATTTTAACCCAACCCTTTGCTCCACTGGACTTCAACTGCCCTGCTCCATGTGAGGGAAATCACAGACACTGTCATTCTGTGTGTCAAAGGAGGTTTGTTTATCTTACTTACAGAGTCAACAGACCTGTGACTTCCTGCCAAGGACTACATTCTATAACAAGAAAGCCAGGCTGATAAAAGTAATTGTTCTGGAAAAACATGCTAACAATGTACCTGTACCTCCTCTTCCCTGTCAAGAGGCCACCTGGTGTTCAGTGGCAGGGAGGTTTGGGGTGCAGGTGACTGTACTGCTCAGAAGCCAGGCGTGGAAACTGGAGAGTGAACACAGACCCACCGTGTATCCTAGAGAAATGTCACAGGCTGTCCCAGGACTCGAGACCTAACAATGGCAGCGTCACCCAGGAGGGCCTCCAACTGCAGTTCCAAGCAAGGCAGCCCTTGGGTTGTTCAGAGTAACAGACCACTCTGCTTTCACAGGATTCTGAGCTAGCCAAGGAAAGACCTGAAACAGCCAAGGCTGGAGTTCCATTCTCATTCCTGCAGAGCCTGGCTTGTCCCTTGGAGATCACCCTGGAGTCAGTTGCTGTTCCTTCCTAGAGGGGCATCAGTGGAGGGAGGGAAACTTACTGCTGCTTTATCCATGGCATGCTCTACATGCTGCTTGGTAAGACTTAATAGGACTTAATGAGGTCACCGAGGTTCTAGTCACATTTCAGTCAATCGATACTAGTTTGTCTTGTATGACATTAGGAACAGGAGTCAC
The DNA here is from genome assembly GCA_902168405.1 of Peromyscus aztecus. Classification (NCBI taxonomy): domain Eukaryota; kingdom Metazoa; phylum Chordata; class Mammalia; order Rodentia; family Cricetidae; genus Peromyscus; species Peromyscus aztecus. The sequence continues at coordinate 28,714 of CABHPQ010171706.1, read as the reverse complement.
AGTGCTCAGAGGACAGCATGCTCAGCTTGTATTTGTTGTTTAGCAAGCAGGTCGGTGTTACCTGGAGGTCATGGCACACGCCTTTAATCCCAGCACTCTGGAGGCAGAGACAGGCAAATTTCTGAGATTAGGACCAGCCTGGTTTACAGAGCAAGTTCCAGGACAGCCAGGACTATACAGAGAAACCCTGTCTCAAAAAACAAACAGGAAAAGGGTTGGGGGAAGATTTGCGTTTCGGGCTTCCTTTCCGCCACATCCTGCGCTCCTTTCCAATCTTCTTCCCCACACAAAGTGCTTGTCATAACTCACTAGTGGAACACACGTGACATGTCTCCAGATAATTATATGAAGAAAGGAAGAGACAGGGACTGACCAGAGTCTGTCTGAGTGACATAAACCCACTCCCTCATTGCACACATAGAGAGCTGCAGAGAAGGGGAAGAGCCAGTCACAGTTGGACCACTGATTACAGGGTGGAGTAAGAAGATACCTCAGAGATAAATGCTTCCCATAAGAGACCAAATACCAACGATCCACAGGAAAGAATTGATCAAAGTGTGGTGGCATCACCCAGCCTATGGACTGGCCTGAGAACAAGACTATGAAACCAAAGCAAAGGCTCACCTGCTGAGGTACATGTGTTCTCACATGGAAACAAGGAAAAACTCCACCATCAAATCACCATGGCTTATGTATATTCAACACATTTATCATATTTTTTCAAACAGTCAAGTTTTCAGAAAAAAAATGTATGAATGCCTTTTTGTCTGTAGGTCCCATGGTCTTACATTCTTGGTCATTAGACTATCTTGGGCCTTTGTAGCCACATACTAGCCTGTGTCTTGACATGTTGACCCAGGTTTGGGATTATGGAGGCTTTTAGACTTATTTAGACCTATCATTTTAAGAAAACTTCAGCGTCTTGCCCAAGCTTCACCTCCTAATGCTTTTAGTCAAGATACTAATCCCTGGCAGAGTCACAGCTTGGGGTCAACCCCTTCTTAGAATCTGAGGATGCAACTCTCAGGTCTGGCCCTACCACCTTCTAAGAAGTTAGAAGAAATCATCACCATTTTCCTATGATGACCAACTCTGAGGTCAAAAGTCACCATAAAAGCAAACAGACTCCAAACCACAATACCAGGGCCCAGGCAACACAATCAAAAGAGTCACAAAGAGCTATGTCTCATAATCTGTCCACGGCCACAGCATTCAAGCAGCAGGAAGCTCTGTGGACACCCATGTCTAAGGCAGCATCATCTACAGTGGCTAAAAGGTGGACACAAGTGGTGTCCTTCTACAGATAAATGGATATGAAAAATGTGGTGTATACATGCAACGGAGTATCATTCAGCCTTAAAAAAAGAAAGATTCTGACACATGCCATAACACATATGTACCTTGAAGGTATTTTTATCAGAGAAATAAGCCAATCACAAAAGGACAAATACCATGTGATTCCACTCACAAAAGCTATCGGCAGTGACAGACTCATAGAGAAGGAAGTTAAGGTGATGGCGGGGCCTGGGAAAGGGAAACAGAAAGCTGGTGTTTAAGAGGAGCAGTGTGTCCATTTGGGAAGATGCAAGGTTCTGCAGGTGGGTGATGGTGATGACCACTCAACAAGGTGAGCGTGCTTCATGCTCGTGAACTCCACACTTGAAATGTTTAAGATGGAAACTCACAGTACAAGCAAGGACAACATTTTTACAGAGCAAGAAGTTCTTCGATGGTTATGCATTCACTCCCAGATGTGGTGTCTAGGAAGCAGCTGCTATCAGTAGGTGAAAGACAAGCCTGAATTTAGTCTTTGTTGTAATTTAGAATTTGAATGCTTGCAAACGGCCCTTTGTTGGTGTCTAACCTCCAACCTAAAGGTGCTAAAGGCAGATAGTGGAGCCTTTAGGAGGTGGACCCTGGGGAACAGAAGTTACATTGAGGGACGACGCCCTTGAAATGGATATTGGACACCCAACCCAATCCTCTTTCTCTGTGCTTTCCTGGTTCCCATGGGATGGAGGAAAGACTCCCTTCACCACATGAGCCTGTCAGAAAGTGCTGCCTCACCAGAGGTCCTAAGGTAACAAGGCCAACTGACCACAGGCTGAAGCCTCAAACCACCAGCCAAATACCCTTTCCTCTTTTTCATTTCTCTGAGGCATTTGTGACCATATTGGGAAGCAGATCTGAAACTGTGCCAATGGCTTTGCTATATTCCACTGTTTCAGTTAGATAATTGTATTCCTAGGAGCTGCAATGTGTCTGATGATATGCTCGACTGTGGTGAATATTTACCGTGTGAAGGAAGTGCTTATGCACTCTAAAAGCACTGCTTTTAGTTTATCTTTAGCAACATGTTTTTCACAGTGGTTTGTACCCCGTTTTAAGGATCACCTGTACATGATCAACAACAAAACTGTTCTTTTACATGCACCCCTTGCCGTTGGTGGGACAGCACTGAAACTGTGTGGTCTAGGCAGGGAGCAGGCTACAAGGTAGCCTGTGGAACCCCCATTTCTGCCATCACTCCCCAACTAATACTGTGTGCCAGCACCCCCTGTTCCCACTGTCCATCTTAGTCTATCCCACTGAAGGGAGATTATTTAAAAGCTTCATCCACCTTCTATACCAGGGACTAATATGCCATCTTTCTTGGGGATGCTGCTGGTTTGAGAAGGGGATGTAGTTCTGCTGTTCAGCAATGTGAGCACATACTACTGAAGCATCCACTTAAAACTGGTCGTGGGGGTAAAGTTTCTATATGTTTGCACAGTGACAAAAGTACAGACTTTAAAAGGAGCCAAAAGAAGAAAGTGACCCAATAACGCCTTGAAAAGCAGAGGTGGAAGTCTAGGCATGAAACCATGGGCCAGTGGGAGTGATTGTTTCGATGGTGGGTGAGAGGAATGCCTTTAACAGGTCTCCCACACCCAGGAGTGCACCTGCCTGTACAAAAGTGACAAGACCCGGGCTGGGAGAGAGGGTGGCTCCTGACAACCTGACAATGACACCAACTGCTTCTCCGTGGGAAATACTGCCCATCCCCCACCCATCGCTGTCTGAAAATGCAGATTGCACTGAAGCCCATATGCAAAACACTTTCCCCTATGCACCCATGCCTACATGCATGCCTACAATACAGTGTAGCTAATAATAATTAATAAGACAGTAGACAATTGTAACACTACAGTTTCTCCTTCCTCATGATTTCATGGAAAGAAGATTTGCCCTTATCTTGGGTCTTAGCCCCCTCAATCTACAATGTTTTTCCTTCCTTACTAAGGCAAGAATTCCCTTCTTTCCCAGGAAGCACTTTTTAGAGTGTCTTTGGCATGTTTCAGCTTCCAGCATCATTACTCTTGCCCTTGGGGCCATTGGGAACGGTAGTCTGAACATAAGCACTGTGGTGCAATGATAACCTGATCACCACAATGGCCACTGAGTAATCAAGGGTGAGCAGTATACACAGCGTGGACCCGCTGGACACAAGATGAGTCACATCCTGGGTGAGGCAGCGTACGGGCAACACGGCGGGGATTTCATCACCTTGCTTAGGTGGTACACTGTTTAGAACATGAGTTGTCAAGTCTGGGGCTTCTCCATTTGCTGCTTCAGACTGTGATTGACCAAGAGTGGTGAGACTATAGAAAGTGAGCCTGCAAAGCAGAAGGTCTGTTCTTCTCAACGGGAGAGGATGGAGACTATTGGGATGGGCAAGAGACTTGTTAGACAACATCACAGTAACAAAGTCAAGACTACAGGGGTGAATAAGTTCACCCTACAGGGATTGCTCAGTGCCAGGAGCCTACCCAGGCCCTCTTCAGCCTCACAGGGGCTGCCCAAGGGTTTTGGGTCAGTTCTTCCTTTGACACTGAAGAAGAGTAAGGAGTCACAGCAGAGGAGTGGGAGAGAGGAAGTTCTTCACCTTTTCCTAGCACTTCTGTGGGAAAGCTGGGCCAGCTTCTGTGAAAGCGGCCCCAGACACATCCTCTCCAAGCAAATATTAAATGATCTCCTTTCTTGCTTCCTTTCTCTTCTCTTTTTCACATCACCTCTCCATGAGTTCCAGCCTCACTGTCAGTCTTGAGAAAAGAAAAATTAAGCCTTGAGAGCACAGCGTACGGGAGAGATGACCCTTGCCCTGTGCCTGCATCCTCGGCCTGGCCCCAAGTCAGAGTGAGGGGGGTGGCTGGGTGGTGGCCACGCAAAAGGAAAAGTCCATGACTTTGAGCTTAACCTTGTGGTGAGGCAATCTTCAGGAATCTAGAAGCCCTTGCTGCAGAGGGCTGAAGAACAGCCATAGCATTTGATGTGTGGGCGGCAATGAATCAAGACAGACAGTTTCCTTACAGAATCTTTCCTCTTTCTTCCTTTGTTCACTGTCCCCACCCTTTGGCATGGCTCCTTGGGGATTTTTTTTCTTCCTGTAGGTAGGGTTAAGTGCACATGCATGGAGGCAGTGATATGCCAGCAGCTTGACTTCATGAGACATAGTCTCTCCTTACATGGATAATAGAAGACCACAAATTTAAGGACCTAAGAACTAGACCAGCGCAGACATTTACTGGGAGTTGGACCCATGCTACTTAACATTTGGCTGGAAAAATGCAATGATGCTCATTTTGCCTGATTAGAATATTTACAGAAAATTTGCATAAATGTTGAGTTTTCTAGGAAGGGATGAGAACTGTTAATGTTGTGGCAAAGATTTAAAGATTTGAACAGCAACAGAAAATCTCTCTCTCTCTCTCTCTCTCTCTCTCTCTCTCTCTCTCTCTCTCTCTCACACACACACACACACACACACACACACACACAGAGGGGTTAATGTTATTTATATTTTCTAAGATCATTTGATTAAATATGATTAGGGAGATCTTATGTTTCAAAATCAAGGGTAAAAAGAATTTAAGGACATCACATTGGACCAGAAACACTTTAAACTACAGAATTGGGGTCCCTTAATGCCTGCTGCTGTCTGGTCCTGTTGATTGTCCTGGGTATGCATTACTTAGCTGGATTTCCCTGTTGTGGCTGCAAACCCACAGCACTTATTTCAGAACAGCACCAAATGTTGGCTCCTGTCCCTGTGGCCTGATGTCTGTATGTTTACACACAGAGGGAGATCAAATACTCCTTCCGAATTTAGGTGGTGTTCTGTAGTCAATGCTCAACTCTGACTTCTCATTAACTACTGGGACCCACACTCCACACACAGCTCAAAGAAATAGCACAGGAATGAAAACATAAACTGAAGAGCGGGACCTACTTACTTAACCACGAGGCTCTGGCTCTTGGCTCTTTATTTAAGAGCTATTGTCTGGACCCAGAGCAGGCTCTGGCACAAGCCTATGCCTCTCCCTGTCCCTTTTTCCTCCCTCTGTGGTGAGGAGACTAAGGGCAGGTCTGCGCATCCACTTCACAAGCTGTGACAAGTGAGATTTGTCACAGTAGGTTTCATATAGGACTTGCTGGTGAGCTCATTCATATGCCTACTGTATATCCATGCTTGCAATAAATCAGATAGTACTCCGGATCTGCTCCATGCATGTACACTTACTTACTGCTGTCTGTGATGGGGAAACTGACCTCATGTCAGATCATTGCCACAGAGCCACGGAACTAGAGTTAGTACCACTGCCCACCCCATACAGATTTTGTTGCTTCTGACATGCTCTTTATGCCATGAAGATTGGAAGAGTCCTTGAAGTTGACTCTAAAACTCTGGGGAGGAGTGATGGGTGCCTAGGTGAAGAGCATCAAGCAGAACCTGAATGGTACCTTCTCTGTGTCATCAAGATTTTAGGGCATGGTCTGTCCCCGTGGCCTTTGAACCGTGTTGGACTCAGTGGTTCAGTAGAAGCTCCCACTCTAGCAGCCTCATCAGCACACAGCCATGTCCCAAACCTGACTATGGTACAGGTTGTTTACATACAAATTGGATTTATTTTTTTTTTTTTGCTGTGCAACCTAGGAAAGAATTTTGATAAATTTGGAGTTGGAGTGTTTCCCTTCTGACATTTATAAATAGTAATTTTTCATAATTTTACTTTCTAATGTTGTCTTAAAATTAGAAATAGATCACTAGTGAAAGGCTGAACATATTAACTAAGGAAACTGAAGATGAGTGTGAATGACAGGGGGACCGAAGACAGACGGTGACTCACACTGGACAGAAACTGGTGTTTCCATTCAATGGTCAAGACCCCAAACTGATGAGATGGAAAGAAGACAGGACCATGAGCTTTTTGAAAATTGTCTTATGAGTTCTGATTAGATAAAAGATATGAAATTATCAGGTCAAAACAAAACCACATTAATACAAATATACAACTTTAGTTTTTAAATACATGAAATGTTTAATTTTTGTTAGTGATTCACAAAGTACTTTTATTTACAAAGACATTTGATGTGACATTTAATAGATAAAATTGGCTGTAGGATAAATATTTAATAAAAACAATACAGTTACGGTTCATTAATGAGTCATTGGAAATCATGTATTGAAAAGTATTTAATGATAAAAAATAAAAGCTACACATAAAGGAAATATACTTTATTAACACAGTTCAGCTGTACCTACAACTTTTTAATATAATATTTTTTATTAATTCTTTGATAATTTCATACACTGTATTTTGATCATATTCAGCATCCGCTCCTCCTCAAACTCTTCCAGGTTAATTCCTCTCTCTCACCCCCCTTCCCTTAACTTTGTGTCTTTTTTGTCTTGTTTTTGGACATGATAAATTTTTATTTTTATTTTTCTCTTTTAAAGATACATTTTTACTGAAAATAATTTGTTTCAGACAGTATATTCCTGACACTTTTTCTCCCCTCCCTCAGCCTCCCCCCAGTCCGCCCACCTTCCCACTCACCTAACTCCACATCTCCTTTTCTTTCTCTCTGTAGAAAACAAATAGGCAAACATAAAAACAAACAAACCAGAATAAAACAAAGCAAACAGACAAAGAGGAAAAAAATTACCAAAACAAACAGAAAACAAAAACAGAGAGAAATCAAGCGAAACACATACACACAAGAGATACACTTACACAAACACACAAAACTCATAAAAACAAAAGTGGGAACCATGATAGATAAGCAAAGCAGGTAAGGTAAAAAATGCCCAAAGAATTATGAGACAAAAAAAAAATCACCAAAAATAGCTCTAAATTTGTTTTGTGTTGGCCATCTACTGCTGGGTATGGGGCCTCCTTTAAGTGTGGTTTGTATAACCAGTGAGACGCCATTGGAGAGAACTAAATTTTCCATTTCAAGCCATTGTCAGTTGGAGAGAGCCTCTGGGTTAGGGATGGGTGCTCGTGTCTACTTCCGCTCTCGGTGCTGGGACCCCATCTGGCTTGGATCTGTGCAGGCCTGTGTATGCTGCCATGGTCTCTGTGAGTCAAACTGTGTGTCAGCACTATTGTGTCTGAAGACACGGCTTCCTTGGGATTTTCCATCCCCACTGGCTCTTACTGTCTTTCTGCCTCCTCTTCACCTCCACCTCCCCTCTGCAACTCCAATTTCATGTCTTCTTTTTTGTGCTGTTCATATACTCCAATATGGGGCCATCCACTAGAGCATGGCTGACCTATTGGGGGCCACATCATTAGAGAAAACTGACCCTTTCTCTCCTAGAAGCTATCAGCTGTCCATGGCTCCTCAGTTAGGGGTAGGGACTCATGAGCATATTTTTTTGTTTTGTTTTGTTTTAAGCAAAAACCAAATAAGTCAAAGTCATAAAAGAAATAAAAGATGTATATGAATATGAAATTCAGAGCCCCCTGGGGAACTCCATTTAGACCTTCATTCAAAGTTAAGCAACCATGTAACAACACTTGAAGAGCAGCATGTACCATCAGGCCACATCCAATTGCTTGCCATGGTCTGTCCAGCATTGTATGAAGTCTGTCCGGCAGTTCCCGAAGGAGCCTGTCAGTAGTACTGTCACCCGCCCTGCTGTAGCTAAGAGACCGGCCACAACATCAGTGTGGGGTTTTCTTCCTCTCAGCCCACACTGATGCTTCTTCAGCTTCCAGATCCCCAATCAATCCATTTTCTCCTCCACTCCTGCAAAGATCCCAGACAAACCTGCACGACCTCAGACCTGACTACAGCATGGTCTCCTGATGGCTCTCACCTGGCTTATTTTTAATCCATTCTCCACAGAGCAGGCACTATGATACTTTGAATGCATGTGTTCAGTTCTCCTGGTGAACCGCCGCCATTAGGGGCCTAGCCTCCCGGTGTACCTGGAGTAAAGCCCACATTTGTAAACCCTGGCCTGCTGTGTGCCCAGTTCACCTATGCCCCAGCTCCATCTGGTTCTTCTCCGCGAGATTTGTCTTGCCTCCTTGCTAAAGACCTCATGGCCTTGGCCCTCCTCCCCCAGCACCTGTCAATTCACGCTGCTTCATCAGCACTGACTCATTTGCTTGTCTGTCTCCTGCCTCTCCCCTGTGCTCTATAAACTGGCTAAGGGCAGGAAAGACTTCACCAAATTTGTCACTGTGTCCCCAGCACCTCCTGGGTAAAAAGTGAGATTCCACTACAACCCCAGACAGAAACTTTTGCCTTTTTGTTACAGGTGATGTTTCCCATCCCATCATGCGGTACCCTTTTACATATAACATGCTGGGTTTGACCCAGTCCATAACTCATTACCACTCCAAACTGTCATTTCAAACATAATGAAAAGTACAAGTCATCTGGACAAGAATATGCCTAATCTCCACAATTAGCTGGACGAGGGCACAGATTTGAGAAAACCTTTCAACTAATTCTAGAAGTAGTAAGGATTGAGGCAATTAAAATTTGACATATGTAGTCACACATTGGATAAGGGAATTGCTTTTTATTTTATAAAGAGGAAAATGGGAGACAATTCAGATATGAGGTCATTTTTATATGGTTCCTACTCAGTGAAAAGCATTTACACAATGTCACTTCCAAACTGGTGATGGGAAAGCAGCACCAGGCACATTTTTAGGTGTGGTGGCTCCTAACGAGCCTGCACAAAACAGGTCCAGGTAGGATGACATGTGGTAAGGACTCAGACAAATTCCCTGAGTGAGGAATAATTCCCACATAACGTGACATTTTTATGAAGAAAAACTGATATTTTTCTTCACTTCTTATATTTTATTTATTAACTTTGGGATAGAAAATTGCTATAGTTGCTTTGAGTGTTCCTCAGAAGCTAACCTGTCCTCAGCCCTTGTGTTGTGGGAGGTGAGTCCTGCTGGGAGAGAGTTAAGATATCAGAGAAGTGCCTTCCTTGGGGACTGGAGGGCCCTGGCCATTTCCTTCTGTTTTACGTTCTTGCCATGAGGCGAACAGCGTTTCTCTGTCACTTGCTCCTCATATGATCTGTCACCACAGACTCAAAGCAATGCAGCCTACTGATCATGGAGTGAAAGCTCCAAGACTGCCAGTCTCAGTAAACCTTTGGTCTACATTGGTTGATTATCTCCGATATTTGCTATAATGATAGAAAGCTGACTGGCACATGTAATTGATTCTTTTTATTCTTTTGGGGACCCACCACCCAGCTCCCAAATAAGTACATGGAGTCTTATTCTTACTTATGAATGCCAGGCCTTAGCTTGGCTTATTTCTAGGCATCCTCCTCACCTTCTCCTTTTTTCATTCCTCCCTCTTCTCTCTCCTTTTCTTATTTATTCTCTCTGCACGACAGCCCCACCTATTTCTCTCTTCTCTCTAGCTATTGGCCGTTCAGCTTTTTATTAGACAGGCAAAGCAATTCAGCTTTACAGAGTTAAACAAATGCAACATAAAAGAATGCAATACACATTGGCATTATTAAACAAATATTCCACAGCATAAAAGATTGTAACACATCTTTTACCAATATTCTACATTGCCTCCTTTTTGTCTAAATAAAAATGAAAGGTTTTAACTTTAACATAGTAAAACTATATACACAAAACCAGTTATCAAATAAGAATTACATTCACAATATTCAGTCTATTTGTATTTAGAAAAATCAGAAAATATACTCCATTATCTATCTTATCTTAGTGATTCCAAAGTTTTATAACTAATTTTTTTCTATCATAACTAAGGAAAACTATAACTAACTATTTAGTCTTTAACTTCATCAAAGACCTCAGAAATATGTAATATTATCTAACAACAGAGACATCTGGCTGCCTGGACATCACCCAAAGTGCTTCTGCAATATTGGGCATCCATCTTCGGCCTACAGGCATAGAATATCTGGCAGATTTTTCATTGAAGCAGGAATCTTGAAGGACTGTCCTGCCTTGCTCTGGCAAGGTTCAACAGTCTTTTTCCTGTATACTGCTTATCCATTCTGTACAGCATATTGTCAGCAGTAAAGGCTAGATCAGTTTCTTGCCCAAATGGCTAGTCTTGCTGCATTGAAAGCAAAAAAGTTTCTTCAATGTCTATCATCCTTTTATGAAGTAAATTGGTGCTGCCAAGAACAGATATCTCTCATTGTCATGAAAAACTTTAGGTTATTAAACATCTTAAATGCCATCCATATTCTGTAGGTCTTTGAGTGTTTGAAAATCTTCTATCTGTCTAAAATATACCTGTTTAAACTTGAAAACATACCTAATGTGACTACAAATTTGATTATTATAGATTAACTACTAACCTCGTTTCTTAATTATACATTGCATTTAAAATGAACTGCATAAGCACAATACCTCAAACAAGAGTAGAAACATATATACAGTATAACAAAATAAATTTGTTTCAATATGCCAAAATCTCCACCAATGCAAAATATCTGAGATTAATAGTTGTCTTTTTATTCTATATTCCTATATTCTCTGTTGTTTGAATCTTAGATGGTCTTTTAATAAAAAAAATCTAGTACCAGACATTGGGGTAAAAGCTGAAAGATCAGATAAGCAGAACAGACAGCCACTAGTTCTTACCTCTATGAAATCCTCAGCCTAAAGAGAATGAGTTCCTGTTTCCTCACACCTTATATACCTTTCTCTGGCCTGCCATATTATTTCCTGGGATTAAAAGTATGAATGCTTCCCAAGCAAAGGCATGAGATCTCAAGTGCTGGGATTAAAGGTGTGTGCCACCACTGCCTGACCTCTATGTCTAATCTAGTGGCTGGCTCTGTCCTCTGATCCTCAGGGAAGTTTATTAGATTATACAATGTATCACCACAATTCTCCTAAGTGATAACAAACAGTCATAACCCACCAAATAATCAACAATCACCCACACTATCTCTTGGGAATGTGGGTATCATCTTCTCTAGACTGTTTCCTGTTGTCTGTGAACAAAGACATCTTTCAGGGGTCCCTTTGAAAATTGAGATAATGGTCAAGTCCTGGGAAGACCACCTGTAACCTTTCTTGATATTTATCAGCTGTCAAAATTTAGGAGGTCTCCCTTGATCACACCTGATCTATATCAACCTGTAACAAATCTATAGCCTCTTGTTTCCCGTGGAAACAAAAGCAAAACCTCTTGCCCAAAGTAGCATATTTTTTTTAACTTCATTTTTAAAGTTAACATAGTCCTAAGGTATCTAGGTTGGTTCAGTTTTGCAGTCCATTTTACAATCCCATGCCTGTCAGCAGTTGTTGAGTACTTATCAGCATTCAAAAAATTCAAAATTAACACAGCAGCATACAGGATCCAGGCTCCCTGTGTATTTTTCATTTCTATGTGGCTTATTCTTTTTTATATTACTTTACTTCTCTCTTTAAAGAAGTTACTTTATTATTTGTAAACTATTAATTTTTTTCCTGACTGTCTATATCCTTTGTCTTTTCTCTCTTAAGCCTACCCATATTTTTAAACACACTGTAACCTGTTTAGAGATTTTTTTTTTTTGCCCACCTGGACCTCTTTTGCTGAGTATCTCTAATCTTTTTGGCCACATGAGCCTTCAAACTGCTAAACGGGCATGGCTAGGACCTGTGCTGTGACTTTAGTGGCTGACTCTGCCTATTTCTTGAGTCTGTGAAAGCCAAGCCTAAAGCTCACAGGCTGAGTCACAGGTAGGTGACCAGGAACTGCATTCAACCCCTAGATCTGGAATGCCAGTTCCCTGCACTATGGCAGGCATTTTTACTTAGGTTTTTTTTTTTTTTTTTTTTTCTACTTAGTATGAAAAAGGCTATTTAAGTGCTATGCTGTATGGCAGAACTTCTTAAAGAAGCCAGGTCCTTTTTTTTTTTTTTTTTTTTTTAAGCTTTCTCAGATCCTATGGAAATTCAAGCCCCATATTGTGTCCCA
>CABHPQ010171706.1:0-16350 GCA_902168405.1 Peromyscus aztecus | reverse complement strand
TTTTCTACTTAGTATGAAAAAGGCTATTTAAGTGCTATGCTGTATGGCAGAACTTCTTAAAGAAGCCAGGTCCTTTTTTTTTTAAGCTTTCTCAGAATCTATGAAAATTCAAGCCCCATATTGTGTCCCAAAATATAGTTGATGCTTTTTACTTTTTTTTGAGTGCCTGCCACCTGGTTCCCAAATAAATACATGGAGACTTATTCTTATTTATGAATGCCAGGTCTTAGCTTGGCTTACTTCTAACCAGTTTTTCTAACTTAAATTAATCTGTTTCTCTTCTACTCTACATTTTGCCTCTGGGATTTTTATCTTTCTCTATTCTATATGCCTTTCTTCCCTTCTTACTCCATGGCTGGTGTGTGGCGGGGTGCCTGGTCCCTGGCATCCTCCTCTCTTTTTCCTTTTCACTCCTTCCTCTTCTCTCTCCTTTTCTTATTTATTCTCTCTGCCCACCAGCCCTGCCTTTCTCTCTCTTGCTTAGCTATTGGCCATTCAGCTCTTTATTAGACCAACCAGGTGTTTTAGACAGGCAAAGTAATGCAGCTTTACAGAGTTAAACAAATGCAACATAAAAGAATGCAACACATCTTTGTGTCATTAAACAAATATTCCACAGCATAAACAACTGTAACACATCTTCAACTAATATTGTACAACAGCCACAGGCTTACAGATTCTTTTAAATATAGACATTATTAAATAAAATCAGGTGAAAACTGCATTCAATGAAAGTTCTCCTTGTCTGAGTTGCCCACACTTGATCTTAGAAGATCATTGGTATCATTAGTTCTTAATTTTACTTCCAGGGATGTCTCCATTCAATCTTTCTTCTCCTTAATAAATCATGCTCATTCTTTGTTGAATGGATTTTTCCTTGGTGGATGTGAACAAATGTCTGCTCACCACAGGTGGGAACCAACAGACCAAAATATGATTCCATCAAATTCTCAGTGGGGGATCCAGTGAATTCCTTGGGCTTACTTACAAAACATGAGTGAGAGGTGCTTTCACCTGCATCACTCTATCTCCATATTCGTCCATCTGTTACCCACTGCTCCAATGGTTCTGGACCACTCTACCTTTACATCCATTATCTGTTACCCATTGCTCCAGATAATCCTGGACCACTCTATCTCCACATCTTTCATCTGTTACCCACTGCTGCAAGGGTTCTTCGTCACTCTACCTCCACATCCGTCATCTGTTACCCACTGTTCTGATGGTTCTGGGGAAACCAGGAACCAAGGAACAGCTGCTTCCAGCATTCACTCAAGCCCAACTATTCTGTAGGACCAATTAATCCACAACCGGCTGTGGAGCTACCAGTCACCCCAGATGGTCCTGCCATGCTGGCAACCTTGGCCATTCCTTTAAAGATGTGGCCTTTGTAGCCCCCAATAAGCATTCTTTTCTTCAGAGCATCTGACACAGTGGGGCTCACCTCTGTTTCCCTATCATCCACCCCTGTGTTGAAATGCCATTCAGACTAAAAAGCTTTCTACTGGCTCTTGAGCACAGTGTTTGTCTTTCTATCATTTTGTTTTGCTACTAGAATTCTAGAACAACACAGATATTGCCAAATTTGCTTTCAAGTGACCTAGACAAGATTCCTTTTCCTTTTTTCTTACTCCCTCTTGATTGCTTTAGTGCTCTGCAAATCTAATCCTCAGGCTGATCTACATCACTGAGATACTCCCCTACTTTGAAAAATCACACTTCATCAGGAGAATCATCAAAATCACAAGCTGGTGCTATTCCCAAAGCACATGCTGAAGTATTGTCCTTCTTGACTTTCAGGGGACACAGTACCATCTTGCCTGGTGAACTGGGCATTACACACTGCCTCACTCATGTGCATTCCTTCACTGTTATTCCTACATTTCTCCCTCTTACTTATATTATTTTCATGGACTTCTATTGCCTGGAGGAAAGCATAACATTGTATTCTTTTAGAATAATGTATTTGGGGCAATGATCAGTAACAATGTGTGATATGCTCTCTCAGTTCTTATTTCAGTTATTGGCATATCACTGCATACCATCATTTATTTACCAGTGTCATAGTCAGTGTTCTATTGCTGTGAAGAGATGCCATGACCATGACAACTCTTATAGAGGAAAGCGTGGAGTGAAGCATGGTTGCAGGTAGGCAGACATGGTGTGGGAGGAGTTGAGGCTTCTACATCCACATCCACAGGGAGCAGGAAGAGCAAGACTCTGGGACTGGCTTGAACTTTTGAAACCCCAAAGCCCACTCCCAGTGACACACTTTCTCCAACAAGGCCACATCGCCTAGTCCTTCTCAAGTAGCGCCACTCCCTAATGACCAAGCATTCAAATCTATGAGCCTTACCTTTAAAGTTCATTGTAAGTTGAGATAATCTAGGAAAACATACAACTTCATACTGGTTGTGGTGGTTTGAATAGGAATGGCTCCCTAGATTTTGCATGGTGGTTGTGCCACCTCACATCTCCACAAGTAGTGCTGGGCTCTCTCCTTTCTCATGCATGTATGCGTGTGTGCCAGCTTCTTTTCTCTTTGCTGCAGCAAGAGGTTGATAACAGTTCAAGGAGATACATTCTTTCCTCGTGGCAGGGAAGGCATGGTGACAGGAGCCTGAGGCCAGCTGGCCATACTGCATGCACAGTCACAAAGCAGACAGAGAACAGGAAGTCCTGCTGGGCTGTAAAACTCCAAGCCCCCAGTAACCCACTTCCTCCAGCAAGGCTCTGCCTCCAAAGGTTCTCCAGCCTTCCCCAAACAGCGCCACCAGCTGGTGACCAGGTGTTCTAACACACAAGCCTATGGGACACATTTTACATTCAAACCATGGCACTAATAAGGTCGACAGCCAAGGAGACTTTACCTCTTTCATCCAATTTTTACGAAGTAAAATTATTTTTTATTATATCTACTAGGCACAGTTTTCAATTGCAAAACCCTGGGAGTTT
The DNA here is from genome assembly GCA_902168405.1 of Peromyscus aztecus. Taxonomy (NCBI): domain Eukaryota; kingdom Metazoa; phylum Chordata; class Mammalia; order Rodentia; family Cricetidae; genus Peromyscus; species Peromyscus aztecus. The sequence continues at coordinate 13,395 of CABHPQ010171706.1, read as the reverse complement.
ATTTAACATGAGATACTTATTTCTCTGATATAAATTTTATTGTAGAACTCATTAGTTGCTGAAAATATGATTCTAAAATAAATACTTAAACATACAACAAATCATTACTTTTAGCTGATGAGGACCCTCCACTAGTTAAAATATTGCCACAGTGTGGTTATTCATCTGGCCTGTGTACTACTTTCATGAATAAGCTGGAGGATCCGACATTCATTTGACAGTCTCCCTTGTGTGAAGAATTCTATGCTGATTTAACATACACCATAAAATAAATGTAAATTCCAAATAATTTGACAGATATATCTCTGAGGTATTTGAGGATTCTAAAAATGACATTGTGAAATATATCACACTAGGTATTGTATACTGAGTTATACTTGACTAGGGTCATGTGTTGAATATTTAACTGTATTTTATTATAGAGTCTTTAAAGAGATGACTAAGGTTAAATGAAGACATAACCCTAAACTCATGGGATTGTTGTCCCTATAGAAGAAGAAACAATACCACAGAGATCTTTTTCTCTCTCTTTTCACACACACAGAGAACGCCATATAAGGACAGAGGGTGAAGTGAGAATCCTCAGGAGAAATTGGCCTTACACATTGAATTTGAGTCTCCAGAACTGTAAGAAAATGGGTATCTGTTGTTTGGTCATTCATTCAGTGGTGTTTTCTTATGCAGCCAGAGCTGACTGGTGTATTAGGAATATATGACGGGCATCTTCTACCCAATAACGCATGTGTTAATTGGCTGAAGAACTTGTTCTTTGACTCCTACTTTACTGAGCATTTGTCTACCTATAGATATGAGCAATTCAGATCTACCTTAGTTACTCACTTCATCATAGATGGGTGCTACCCTGATCATGCTGATCAAAAAGTAGCCTTACCTGTATGCACAAAAGCAAAGATTGGATAAAGTGAATTCCCTCAGATCTAGGCCAGAAATTTGTTAATCAACATTGTTCACTCAGTGGTTGCTTGATCAAAATGGTTTAGAATTTGTTATCTTGAACTGTTATGCCTTATGCCTTACACGTGATATGTGCCCTAGTTATTGATGGTACTCTCTGAAATCCAGATTGACTTTCAGGTTTTTTTTTCTATAGTTTGTCAAGAATTAAATAGTTTAATGAATTCAAAGGAAAAAAAAGTAAAATGAAAAAGGAAAGTTAATTCATCAAGAACTTATTAGTTCATTAAAATGCTATGCTATCCTGTCACTGGGCCAGGGGCTAGAGTTACTCCTATAACTGTGAGGAGTCTGTGTGGAGTTTCACCTCAGTGAAACCTAATTTGACCAAGCTGGAATTTGAACCAGATTTCTGAAAGCAAAAGCAATAAATCTTGTACTTTAGAACTGTATATTTCACCATGATAAGAAGTGGCCATAATTCCCAAAGCTAGCTTCTAATTTAAATATATATTGCAACTAATTATCTGCATGTATCAGGAGTTTCAATTCTATATAATCAAAAATAAATAGGCTGTAACGTGAAGGGTTAAGCTGACATTAAAATACATTCCTATACTGGATTTCAAATTTTCTGGTCACCAACAGATTTCTGGTTCCTCGTTAACTTAAGCAATTTGTAGTGTGGAGTTTTAAATAAAGTTGCAACAATTAATGAGAACTTCCACTGTTTTTCCCGAATGACCTAGGAGGACATAAGAACACTGACATTTTCTTCAGGCATCCTTCCATCCTCTCTTCTGGACATCTGATTGTAATTACTTTCATTCTGTGAAGAGTTAACTAGTGTTTATGTTCTCTTACATAACTATAATTCTCTCTGTTTTTAAACGTCTTCGTTTCTTGATTATTTATCACCAGAATTTGTTACATTTTTTAAGTTGACAGATTTTATTTGATCTTCCTAAATAAATATATTTCACTTGCCCTGTAATTATATGTAATATCCACAAAGAGCTCTTTCATTTGGCCCTTCAGCAAACAGTCGAAAATATGAACAGTCTATTGTCTTCCATGGAGCAGACCAGAAGCAGATTTGGATTCAAATGAAATTCAGCCGGCCCTTGAGCACAGCGTCGGTAAAGTGGTTTCTCTGTTTCTTAGCTCTGGGTCTGCTAAGCCGCCCTGACTCTCATGGGGTCCTCCCCTGGTGGTCCTCAGAGGCTGACTGAATCACATTTAACTCCAGGAGACAAAGCTGCCTTTCCACAAGGCTAATCCCAACGTTGGAGTTGACTCCCCCTCCCACAGGTCTCTGCGGGTCTAGTGTGGGTCACACACCTGCTCCTAAACGTGGCGTCCTAAGATTTAAGACCACTTGCTGTGGCTTAAGTTTTCCTGCCTGGCCCACAGTTAGGATAAATCTCTTTCACCTGCCAGTCCCACAGCCGCTCAGACCCAACCAAGTAAACACAGAGACTTACATTGCTTACGAACTGTATGGCCGTGGCAGGCTTCTTGCTAACTGTCCTTATATCTTAAATTAATCCATTTCTATAAATCTATACCTTGCCACATGGCTCGTGGCTTACCGGCATCTTTACATGCTGCTTGTCCTGGCGGTGGCTGGCAGGCAGTGACTCCCTCCGCCTTCCTGTTCTTTTTATTCTCTCTGTTAGTCCCGCCTATACTTCCTGCCTAGCCACAGGCCAATCAGTGTTTTATTAGCAACACATTTGCCATACAGAACATCCCACAGCAACTTGCTGTCTCAAGTCATTCAGGGCTCACTGACTTACTTCCAGTGAAACCACCTGCCATTGAAATGGTGATGTGGAAGGGGGACTGAGTGGTGGTGGTCACCAGAAACTGCTCGGAGCTGTCAAACCGACTCTAAAAGACATCTCTCATATTCCTTGGTATGGGCATTCCTCCCCCCGCCCCGCCCCCGTGCCCCGTGTGTGTGTGTGTGTGTGTGTGTGTGTGTGTGTGTGTGTGTGTGTGTTTGGTTTAATTTGGAGGCAGGATCTCACCAGGTACCCTAGGCTGGCCTTGAATTTGCAGTCCTCCTGCCTCAGCCTGTTGGGTACTGGGATTACAGCATGTGCCCCTGTGTTCCACTACTTTTTATTTTTAATTAAGGGGAGACAGGAGAGGTGAAGGGGATTGTGGAAGGGAAGATTTTAGTAGTGAAAAGATTTTAACCAGAGACAATGAGGGGCTCCTGGTAAAGACACCCCATTCATTGGGGCTGCTTGGCTTCCGATTCTCAGGGCTCAAAAAGCAAAGTCCACACACATGATTTCTCCTATTTCTCCACTCAGTGATGATGCTCTGCATGTGCCCAGTGCCTGCATGTGCTCCATGTGCTGTGGGAGAGCTAAGTCCTCCTTCTTCTTCTCCAGCCACCTCTTCCTGGCTTTGCCTCATGTTCCCACAGGTGTGTCAGACAAGCAAAGGCCTAGGACCCGGTGAGTGCACACAGGCTTGGCCTAGGACCTGGTGAGTACACGCAGGCTTGGCAGGAGGCCTGAGTGGCCAGAGTAAAGCTTGGGGATGGTGTCATGGAATTCCTAGACCCATGCGCATCCAAAGCTTCTTCACCTGTGTCACCAGGCTCCGCATCTGCTCCATTTGTGAAGTCACCAGTAATTCATGCCAAGCTCAGATTTCCATGGGCCAGACTGTTCAGTACCTCCTGTGTGCCACTTCACGATGTTTTGAGAGTCCCCTTGAGTAGGAACATAGTTGCTTCCATTTTACTGCAAGTACCGGGGCCCATCCAATTCTGTCCTATGCCCAGGACAACTGGCAGTTACAGAAGTTACAGGTGCAGGGCTCGGCCCTAAATCTCTGTGCCCTTGTCTTGGTTCCTAGACCTCCTGCTCCAGGGAAAGGTAGCACAGTCCCGAGCTGGTGGCTTCCCGTTCCTCACACGGCACCACCGTTCCGGGGTAGGGCTGCTGTTCTTCGGTGGTGACAGCAGCTGTTCTTCTATGTCTTATGTGACAAGAGTGTCTCCCTTAGAAAAGAGGAATCAAAGATAGGTGCGGCAAGGGAAAAGAAGAACAGGAGTCAAAGCCGACTTGGAAGGCCAGGAAGCCAAACAAAGCTGCAAACTTGGAGCGAGGGGAGCTTTTGTGGCCCTCAGAACTTTGAAGGTGGTTTTCAGCTTTTGGTCTTGTCTTTGTTCACAGATTGTTTGCTTCCCAGGGACGATTTAGGAAGGATTTCTTTTGAAAACCCCAAGCTTCCTCAGCTGTGCAAAGAGAAACAAAGGAGCAAGTCCGTGGTGTTTTGTCCAGGCTTGGGCAGGTGCTCAGCAGAGGAAGTACCCCGGCAGGGTCAGGTGGTCCTCGCAGGGTGGGGAGGAGACTGTGACAGGCTCCGCCCATCTGGGCCCTTTATATGCTTTTTACCCCAAAGCCTGCCTGTATCAAAAGTCACTCCACAAAGAGCTGCCGACTGCCTGTTTTATCAGCCAACAAAAGGCAGGTTCACAAGGAAATGCACCAGAGAAAGGTTACTGATTCATCTTATAAAAAGATCCACATCTGAAGACAAGACCAAAACTCTGTCAACCCCACCAGTCCCACAGTCACCAATCCTGAAGCAAAACAATTGGGGAAGTCCAGGAGAGTGCACAAGGCTCTGTCCGGAGCTGTCCCCCAAGCCTGCTGAGCATCAGCTTCCTGGCTTGAAAAGGACAGACCGACACTGGTTTCTTGGGACAGTGGCGATGACTGAACTGAGCCCTTGCTACAGTTTGGATCTTAAACGTGCCCCAAAGGTACACTCCGGCTTTGTCCCGAGCCAGTGGTGCCTTTGGGAAGTGGTGGCCTCTGTGGAGGTGGGTCTACTAGAAGAAGGTTTGGTCACTGTGTGTGGGACTACTAGAAGAAGGTTTGTTTGGTCACTGTGTGTGCTCTTGAGAGGAATATTGGGACCACGGCCTCTTCCTTTTCCTCTTTGCTCCCCAGATGTCATGAAGTGAGCAACTTCCTCTGCCACAGACTCCAGCCATGATGACTCATCAAACCATTAAATTTAGGAGTATCAACTATTACATTAATTAATGTCTCATAGTTAATTAACATCTCATTATTCTTCCCTGCAGTGTACATGTCAAAGACTGTTTTTGGTCTAGAAGCCATGGCCTGAAACCTCCAAAATGAAGCGAAATAAACCTTTCTCCTTCGTAAGCTGATTCATCACAGTAACAGAAAGCTGACCCCACAGGATGGAGAAGCTTTGCAACCATTACATTGCCTGAAAGTTGGAGTTCTGGTTGGAGGGCTCCGAGGGTATGGTTCATCACACTGAGTCTGTGCTTTTAATACCGGAGTTCTCGTAACACGATAAGTTAGAGAAAAGTTCAGTCATGCATCGCGTGATCATGCTGCAGTCAGTGGGAAGACCACAGATAAAACAGTGGTCCCTGGTTTATAATGGAGTTGTAGTGATGCTGGCATAAACAGAAATCACTGTGCTACCCAGCATCCGAAAGTACAGGCTGTGAACAGGGTGGACTGCTTGATTCTGGAGACAAATCACTATGATATTTCAGTGTGAATTTACTGGACTGGACTAATGGTTGCTATTTTATAGCATGCTCCTTGTATTTAGGAAAAATGTTTCCTGTGAAACAGTTTGCTATGTGAGTTCAGCATCACCCACACCTATCTCATGCTTAATCTCCTCATGTATTATTGTCTCTACTGCTAGACTTTAATCTTGTGTTGTTGAAAGCCCCAGGCTCTCTCCCTCTCTCTCCCATTGTGTGTGTGTGTGTGTGTGTAAGTGCATGTGCACCCAAGCAGGAGGGTACATTTGTGTGCCTATGTTTACACTGAGCTGTCAGCAGATAGCTATCTGTCAGACAGACATAGGCAGGCTTTGGTAGGTAGCCATGTCTTTCTCTAGCCCACATCCCTGGGTGTCACACTGACTGGGAAACTTGAGTGGTGAGCATTTATGTTCACAGAATGGAAACCAGGACATGTCACACATGAGGACTCTTAGATTCAAAAGCTAGTGTCCCAGCACATCCCTGTCTGGTAGTTCCCAAAGAAAAGGCTTCCAGGTATTGCCTTAGCTGTTGCTGGAGTAACAAGGGGGACCCACGAGAGCAGTGGACCTGTGTGAAGACACCAGTGTTAACTGACATTGTGGGTAGTGCCCAGCATGGTAGGTGGTGGCACTTAACTGTGGATGAGGATCAGTTCCTAAGTGTCCATCATCACAGGACATCACAGGACACATCATCACAGGACACTTTTCTCTTACAATTGAAAAACCTGTTTATTTTCTCCTAATCTAAACCATGTTTTCGGCTTACCATGCTTGGTTTTTTGTTTTTTTTTTCCTAAGGTTCCGTGAGCCTATAAAACATACCGATACACAAAATTAGACTTTAAAAAAATTTAAAATGGGTAGACAAACTCAAGTTAAACAAGTTAAACAAAACACAACTGTAATTAAACAATAATAATGATTTAATGATACAGCCCAAAAGCAGCTTCAGGAACATCATTTGTCAGGAAAGAGTTACAGTGCATAGTTATATTAAGATGATTTCCGCCTGGAAGAATTTTTATAAAAAAGCCAATAAAAATGAAACTTCAGAGTCCCTCTTGGGGAAGTACATTTTCAAGTAGTCGCAGGTAGTTGTTTAGTTTAGTTGACTGTATATTTATGTTCCCCAGTACAAATCAGCAGAGGTCCGGCCATCACACTTAGTGTATTAAACAGGTCATGTGCGGCAGATTACAGTAGGAACTTAACTTTTCAGTGCTTGCTACTAATGAATACAACCACCATGGTGTCTTCTAAAAGCACCAGCCTGTCTTTGTCCCCTGCAGAAAGGCACATCCCTCAACAGCAGGCTCCTGGCATCCCTGACTTTAACTCCATGAACTCAGCTCTGTGGTTTATTCATATTGTGTCATAATAAAGAATGCATGTTCCCTAAAGCCCTAAAAGCTACAGTTGCTGGATACAAGACAGACAGCCATCAGGAAAGTTCACTGTGACTGGGAGGGGTGTGCCCGCTGGGCACCTCCCCCCCTTCTCTGTGACATCTGGTTTCACCTTTGGACCACAGAGAGGAAGTTCAAAAATCTTCTCTAAGCAGAGCATAAATTAGTATCTCATGTCCTACTGATTTTCTCGTTACAGCCATAGTAGCGAACTTGTGACATGTGGTGGCTCCAAAGATCTTGAAAGAGCTCTAGTGGAAGTGTGGCTGCTACTCCTAGCTCTTCCATAGTGGACAAGGATGCTCTCCACCCAGAGCTCCAGGCACATAGTATGGTTGGCCAGGAGTACCAGCTGATGGGCTGGATACATGGCCCTCTATTTGAATCGAGGACAGGCACCTTGAAGGTGATTTTCAGCCAATGGCTGGGTGTGTCGGGGCTCGTCAGGAGATGGAGTGATTCTAATGAAGAGCCTTCTCAGACCTTGGGTCACGTACAGTCAGGGGACTGTGCTTTCAGGCCTCTTCACCCTCACACAATAATGTTTATTAATAAAAATCTTTGTAATTTAAGTTTAGATACAGCAGCTCTCTACATCAGTAAGGGATTGGTTCCAGGATCACCTGTGGATGTCAATGTGTACAGATACCCAAATCCCTTATATGAGATAGTATAGTATTTGTGTAGAACCTACATACAATCCTCTTGTGTGCTCTATACTATATCTAGAGTTCATATAAAAACCAGTGTTGTGTAAATCACCGTTTTCTTAGGGAATAATGACATAAAAAATCTGTATGTGTTTAGTAAGATCTTTTTTTTTTTTTTTTTAACTAGCTGCCTGCAGTCCTATCTGCTTTTCAGAGGATACAGCTAAACACAAGTGGCATTCATCATGGTCTGAGAAGCTGAATTTGAGAAGGTTTAGAGATTGGATCATATACTGGCTGGTGGCCGATGTGGTCACTATCCTGGGATAAGGGACATGAAATATTGTCTTTGACATAAGATGGAAGCTCAGTTGTTGAAAACATCACTAGGGTAGCCATGGAAGATGATGCCAAGACAGATGCAGTGATGCAAGCATTTGGCAAATGTGGAACCTTGGTGTCTGTTGAGCAGTGGAGTTGCTTGGTTTTGCTGTGTTGGATACACATCCAGCAGAGGAGAGAGAGAAACTGCAGTTAACAGAAAAGCACAGGAGCTCATGAGCTTCTTCATCCGACCTGAATAGGCAGATGCAAACCGAAATAAGAGAAATAATTTAAATAGATCTATAACCATCAATGATAATGAATAATAAAACCTCTCCCAATGTGTGTGTGTGTGTGTGTGTGTGTGTGTGTGTGTGTGTGTGTGTGTAGGGGTAAGACCATATACATTTGCCAAAGAATTTTACCAGATTGTCAAAGAATATCCAACACAATGCTACTTAGATTACTCTATAGAATAAAGAAGGAATGAATGCTTCCAAGCTCTTTTTACAAGGCAATATTATCCAAAAGCAGTTAAGAAACAGCAACGAAAAGAAAATTATAAACCAATCTTCCTAATGAACATATGCAAAATTCTCAATAAAGTACTTTCAAACTGAATTAAAATTTTATCACAAAGATCATAAAAAAACATGATCAGTTTGGTTTCATTATAAAGATGCAAGGATGATCCAGCATATGTAAATCAATAAATAAAATTCATCATGTGAGTGGACTTAAAGACAAAAATCACATGATCATTTTAACAGACACCAAAAAGGTCACTGACAAAAATCAAACACCCTTTGTAATGAAAGACATGAAGAGGATAGGAATGGAGGGAACATACCTCAACCTAATAAAGGGTACATTTGAAAAAGTTACAACCAACATTATGTTATATGGAGAAAACTCAAACGTTCCTCTAAGATCAGGAACACAACAAGGGGGTTGTCTACTCTATGCAGCCCCTTTCAGTATAGTGCTAAAGTCTCAGCTAGAGCATTGAGACAAAAGAAGGAATAAAAAGGATACAAATAGAAAAAGAAATGAAACTATTCCTGTTAGCAGGTAATATAATTCTATATATAAAAGACCCTAAAAACTCAACCAAAAATCTCTTGGCACTAATAAACACTTTCAGAAAACTGGCAGGATACAAAATTAACTCATAAAAATCAGTAGCCTTCTATCTTAGTTGGGTTTATGTTGCTGTGATAAACACCATGACCAAAAGCTACCTGGGAAGGAAAGGGTTTATTTCACCTTACAAGTCTCAGGTTACAATCCATCACTGAGAGAAGTCAGGGCAGGAATTGAAGCAGGGGCCATGGAGAAACAGTTTCCTGGCTTGCTTCTCATGGACTAGTGCTTAACCTACTTTCTTATGCCATCCAGGAAAACATGCCTAGGGAATGACAACACTCACTGTGGCCTAAGCCCTCCCACATCAATCATTAATCAAGAACATGCCCCACAGACTTGCCTATAGGCAATCTGATGAAGGCTTTTGTTCTTTGAGGTCCCTTTTCCAAAATAATTGTAGCTTGTGTCAAGTTGACAAAAACAAAACAAAACAACAACTTCAATGACAAAAACCAACCAGAACAATTTACCCCATGCTGAATTGATACACCAGTACATTACTATTAAACCATAACCTTTTCTTTATTATTTATCCCCAAGATCTCACATTAATATCACAATATAAAACACAAATAACTTCAAAAGTCTCATAGTCTTTAAAAAATTCAAACACTTAAAAAAGTTCTGTTACTTTAAAATATCCAACATCTTTTTGAAAGTTGAAAGTCTCTGAACTGTGGGCTCCTGTAAAATAAAATTAAAAACAACAACAACAACAAAAAAAAACCAAATTAAATACTTTCTTACTTCAATAGGGAAAAATCAGGGCACAGTCACAGTGAAAGCAAAGCAAAACAAAGATTCAATAGTATAAAAATTCAGTGGTTGATTCCTGGACATCACTCACAATTCTCTGGGCTCCAAAGGGCCTGGGAACTCCACTTCTCAGACTCTGCCATCTGAAATATGCGCAGCTTGTCTGGTAGCTCTACATGTGGCTCTACCTCATACTTGCTACTGTCTTGGTATTTGTCCCATGGTACTGGTATTTCTAGTATGCTAAAGTCTCCACTAAAACTGAGGCTGCATATTCACCAGTGGGCTCTCTTGACCTTTCCTCAGAGACTCTAGTCCTGCCCCATAGGTACAAACCTCAGCTGTTCTCCATGATTCCTTCATTTCTTCAAAACTAGTATCATCTGATTGACTCTTACACATTACCAAGTTTTGTTGCCAGCATAAGATGCAGTGGAGACCCCAGCATATATGTATCTTCCTATATATTCCAATGACAAACAGATTGAGAAACAATCCTATTTACAATAGCCACAAAAAATATACCCCGTGAATAAACCTAACCAAGAAAATGAAAAATATTTGCAACAAAAACTTTAAAACACTGTAGAAATAAATTGAGCTAGACACTAGAAGATGGAAAGACCTCCTATGTGCATGGATTGAAAGAATTACTGTTGTGAAAATGACAACCTCACCAAAGCAATCAAAAGTTCAGGGCATTCCCCATCAAAACTCCAGAGTCCTTCTTCCAAGATTCAAGAAAAACATTTTTAAATTATATGGAGATACAAACTACTAAGAACAGCCAAAGCCGTCCTGAACAAAAGTAACACTGTAAGAGGTATCACCATACCTGCTTCCAAGTTATACTATTGAGGCATAGTCATAGAAACAGCATGGTACTGACACAAAACAGACACACTGATTAATAGAATAAGCAATGCAACAACAGCTATCTGAATTTTAATTAAGATTCAAAACTATACACTAGAGGAAAGACAGGGTCTTCCACAAATGATGAGGGAGAAAGAAGATATAACTGTACCTTGTATCAAGTTGACTAAAAAAGAAAAAAAAAACAGAACAATTCAACCCATGATAATTTGACACACCAATTGCATTACTATTAAACCATAACTTTTCCTTTCTTAATTATCCCCAAGATCTAATCTCACAATATAAATCATAAATAACTTCAAAAGTCCCACAGTCTTAAAAAAAATTCAAACACGTTTTTCAAAAGTGAAACTAGGTTCTTATCTCTCATCTTGCATAAAACTGAATTCCAAATGTGTCAAGGACCTCAACATAAGACCTGATACTTTGAAAGTGCTAGCAGAAAAGTTTGTGAGTACACTTCAACATATAGCCACAAGCAAGGACTTTCTGAATAGAACTCCAGTAGTGTAGGAAAAAGACCAACAATTGACAAAAAATATCTCAAGAAACTAAAATTCTGCCAGTCTAGTAAAGAGACAGTCCACAAAATGGGAGAAAAATCTTTTCTAGTTATTCATTTGACATTATACCAAGCTGAGTAACCCAACCCAACCCTGCCCCCACCCAATCAAACACAGCATGTTCTCTTTCATATTTGGGTCATTGCTTTGGATTTTTAGATTTGTTTGTTAAAATTGAACATTTGTAGAGATCTAGAAGAGAGAGTGGCCCTGGTGGGCATGGAGATGAGCATCATTCAGATACCTTACGGTACGTGGGGACGGCAGAATATATGTGCCATGAAAATAGAGTGAGAAACTATTGGGGATGGCAATGCTTAAACAGGGATAGAGTGGCAAATGGTGATGGCGATGAGTCACAGGGTGGGGGTTAACCAAGACTAAGAATGTGTGAAGAAGGCACATGAAAACCTCAAATTTAAAATACAAAAAAGTTGGACAGAGGTCCCATGCACGGGGCTTTGGGGGGTGTGGTAGTGGTGGGGGTGTGTGGAGAGGTAGTGGAGGTGGAAGTGGTGGTGCTGGTGGTGGGTGGTGGTGGTGGTGGTGCCAATACTGATCCCAGAAGCATTGAGTTACTAAATTCAGATCCCGGGGCCAGCTGAGGGACACCTCTCTAGGAACTGGTGACCAGTAAAGCCAAGAGCCCTTCCTGTAAGTTGGGGTTAACTGTAAGAGACTAGGAGGCTGCAATCACAGTAAGGAACAGCAAGGTAGAGGGGCTTGAGGGGAGTGGACACACAGAGAACATCAGAGGTGGCTAATAGCAGACCTCTTCTTAGGGCCATGAGACAAACCACCAAGAAATCGGTGTTGATGAACATTTAAAACAGGGACTTCAAAGGGGAAGAACAGAGGATCAGGGAGTAGGCGAGCACTACAGTAAGCCACAGCCCCAAGTTCAGTTCAGCTCCCTACCTAGCCCATGCTGGACTTGGAACCTACTAGGGTTTGTCCTTGAAGGAAGGAGTCCGCGGCACCATGGCCAGTGGGTAATGACTCCCTTAGTCCTTTCCCAGGACTCAGCAGATGTTTCAGACAGTTGGACACAGGATCTGAACTGACTGGGAACCACAGACCCACAGTCTCATTTTGGCTGTCCTGCTTTAGTGAGAGCCTGTAGGGTCAAGTCGTACAGGAGTCTGTCTAACGTCTGGCTTACAGTGAGTCTCTGGTCCGTGTTCCCACCCAGCTGGTCTGTCTTCAGTTCCTCAGTAAGTAGACTGTTGGATAGCTAGCAAGTGTGAGCTCCCCACACCCTGGAGTTGTTCGTGGGATCGGAGCTGTGGTAGTAAGAAAAGATGCATGGAAGCCACGAATGCCCCTCCCATGTTGCCACCCCCCACCCAGGCACTCAACCAAGACGCGAAATTAGAAGCACAATTTAATCTCATCAGGTATCAGGGAAAGACAGACAGAAACAAGGGCCACCATGAAAGGTCCAGAAGGCACAGCTGCACAGAAGGATCAGGACACAGATCCTGGGGAGGTGGGGCACAGCTATGACATGCGTGGTAGTCATGCACCCAGAGAAGCAGAGCTGGTGTACCGCTGGGCCCCTTGAGACTCATTTCTTGGCCATTGGGTACCAAATCCCCGTTTGTTCAATGCAGTACATTATGGGCAGCAGAGTGTGGGTAGCTCTGGTCTGCAGGAGGAGATGAGGTCCTTTTCCCAAAACAGGGGGGTTGCCCTCTGCAGTGTGTACTGAACCCCTTGCTCCATATGAATGAGTGCTCCTGGCAGCCTGTATGTGATGAGTGTGATCTCAAGGGTTTGCCCATTTCACCTGCCAGATAACCACTGACAGGAGCAACTGTGGTACAATCTGAGAATGAAGTACCTTTAAGGTGGGTGGTGGAGTACAGAGGGCACATCCCTAAGTTAGAGCTGATGCAGTAACACAGTCCACCCACTCACCTCCCTCGGCCTAGTCTCCTTATGCAACAGTGGTTCTCAACCTTCCTAATGCTGCAGACCCTTTAATGCAGTTCCTCATGTTGTGGCGACCCGCAACCATAAATTATTTAGTTGCTACTTTGTAACAGCAATTTTGCTATTGTTATGAATCGTAATGCAAATAGCTGATATGCAACCCCCAATGCGGTCGTGATCCACAGGTTGAGAACCACTGTTATACAAACAGCCCGGAGACCATGTGTGGGAACTGTGGGAACTCCACTG
>CABHPQ010171705.1:42932-54047 GCA_902168405.1 Peromyscus aztecus | reverse complement strand
TGCTTTCTTCCATAATTTGCAGAAAGACCATGTGACAGTGTGATGATTGGACTGTGTTTGTGTTGAACTGATATTGACTTGGGGTGGCCCCTCCCAGCTTCCCATACTGGTGGGAGGTGAGTAGGGCTGGCTGCCCAGATCTGGGTGAAGCTTTATGATTGGTAGAATGCTGTCTTTTTATAGATCCTTGGCCAGTCTTTTCAGGCCACTGATTGTCCTTGCTAGCTTCAGCTGATAACTTGATACAGCCTATGGTCATCTGAAGGCTTCCCAATTGAGGGATTGCTTAGATCAGTTTGGCCTGTGGCCATATCTCTGAGAGACTGTGTTGATTGATTATTGATGTGGAAGAGCTCTACAACCCCACTGTCACTGGTGCCACCTTTAGGCAGGTGGTCCTGAGCTATCTAAGAAAGCTAGCTAAGCATGAGTCAGGGAGTAAGCCAATAAGCAGTGTCCTTCCATGGTTTCTGCTTGTGTTCCTATTCCTTACCTCAGCGATGGACTGTGACTTAAAAGTGTAAGTCGTGATGTTTATCACAGCAACAGAAAGCAAACTGGAACATAGCTGTAGATAGCTTCCTCTTCTCTTTGAGAGCACAAATCTGAGGCTCATGTTGACTTCTGCGGGTGGTGAGCAGTCATTTGGCACAGACTTCCTTAGTTTGCCGAGGTCTCTGGAGTCAGACCAGAGGGGACGCTCCTCACCTGCTGCTGTGGTGCTATCGGACCCTTTGGCTTCTTCACTGTGGCTCAGCACTTGGTCAGGGTTTGCTGGAGTCCACACCACAGTGCTTCCTGGGGGTGTTCCACAGTTCTGTTTCCATGAGAGGAAATGGCATCTCTGAGAGGCTCAGCAGCTTGTTAAGGCTCTGCCTGGGTCCCTCACACTGCTCTTCAGCTTTTACCTCTTGACCAGGAAAGTGGCTTCTTCCTCCATCCAGCACCCCCATGCCATTTGACCAGGTCCAGTTTCCTCAGTGTGTCCCAGCATGCCAAGCTACTCCAGGAGTGGAGTGCTGAGCCCCTGGCATCAGTCTTCTGGAATTTTAAGTACATGTGGCAAGTGTACATCTCCCTGGCTCCCTCTCTTTCTTCCTCTTGTCTTCTTTCCTTCCCTTGTTGTGGGCCGGGCCCCATCCCGAGACCCAGTGCCTACCGTTGAAGCTCACAGATGGGCAGGGAGTTGCACAGCAGGATGCAGTCTCTGTGATTCAGGCAGCTCTTTGTGAGTTCAGGGCAGCCCAGTCCACATAATAAGCTCCAGGCCAGCTAGAGATGTGGAATAGACCTTGTCAAAAACTGCCCTCAGCAGCAACTGAAAGGCACTGGGCTTGGCTCTGAGTTAGAGTCTGCAGTAGCATCCAGGTCAGCCAAGGCATGAGCTGCAGGGCACAGGCAGTGTGGAAAGTTGAGGTCTTTCTTGAACTATTGGAAGGTTTCAGATGTTGGTAGAGGGATTTGTTTTGTTTCTGAATTCATCAAATCTTTGTCCTCTGTTAAAAATTGCATCAATTAAGTCAGACGTGGTGGTGCATGCTTTTAATTCCAGCTGTCTCAAGGTAGAGAGGCAGGAGGATTTCTGTGAGTTCAAGGCCAGCTTCATAGCTAGTTCTTGGTCAGCCAGAACTATCTGAAGACAAAACAAACTGCATCACTTTGTAGGAGCCAGCTCCATTTTGCTGTACTGCCCTTGCTGTAGTTAATGTAGTGGTAGTCATTTGCTGGAGTTAATGAAGAGGCCCTCTTGCCTCTTAACTAACCTGTAGATGGATGGAACAGGCAGGCTCTTGTTTTGCCCTGCAAAACTTGCCAGCCTCCAGCATGCCTCCTTTTGGGGTATTCTATAGGAACACATCTAAAGACTCAATAGTTCACCTCAATACCACTGATTTCTCTGTCATCCCACTTGCTCCTGGCAATTAATCCTAGTGATGATCAATCTCTACTTTACATTATCTGAAGAATGGTCTTGTTCAGCACCTCGGAGTGGTATGCATGCTTGAGGTTAGTGAGCAGCCACCAAGAATGGTGCAGAATAGATTGAATTCATAATGCCTAGGAGTTTGCAATGCTGTAACCAGAGGCCCCAAGGTGAGGCATATGCTGGCAGGAACCATGAATCACTGCAGTATGAGTGTGTGCTCATGATTTTTTAATGGCTGCCTGAAAATGAATGTGTGCTATGAAGGTAAACTCTTTAAAAATTGACATGTTTTATAATTCTGTGAGTTCAAAAAGGAGGGAGAGAGGAACAACAAAGCCTGTATGAGTGACAGGCAGCAACTCTTGGGGCCCACTGGGTCTGCATGGAGCCACAACTCTTGGGCCACTGGGTCTGCATAGAGCCACAGGAGGTGTTTACTTTAGAGGGCTAAGAAGCTGGGCACACACCTGTGACCTTAGCACTTGGGAGGCTGAGTTGGCAAGATTGGAAGTTGGAGGCCAGAGCTACACAGTGAGACCCTGCCACAAGAAGAGGGTGGTGGGGACTGGTTCAGGAAGTTGAATGTTTGGGCAGTGTAATTTAATATTGAGTGTGATCCTCAGTTCAGACCTGAGTTCAGTGTGTCTGAGGAGGTAACCTACTCTTGGGAGATGCTTAGGTTTACTGCCATGGGGACTAGGACTGTGGGGTCCTCTGCTTTGTGGTTTTGTTTGAGCCTATGTCTTTTTCATAACTCTGCCTGTTGGGGCCCATCAGTGGGTGCTATTTTTTTTTCTTGTATTTTTCCCGCCATCTTGCAAAGCCTAGAGGTCAGGTGATGACCATATTGTTGTCCTTCCTGTGAAGCACATCCCTCACCTTTCAGGACATTTCCTCACTTTCTTGGTGCCTGCTGCCCCACCAAATGGTTTTTCAGCTTGACAGCAGTGAGCCAGCCCTGCAGAGGGTGGACTGTGCCACTTGCTGTGCTGGTCAAGCTCTAGGGTGATGCTTTTTATGGCCAGCCATCTGGCATACTTTTGATGTTCTCTTTTTTAGCAGTTGAGGGCTCAAAGTCACACATATAAAAATTATCCATTTAATTCTGTTAGCATTTGTTGAGTGGCCTTTCTGTGTTAGGTCCTGGGAGCTGAGGAAAAAAGTCAATTCTCTTGATACTTGTTCATGGTGAGGTTTTTGGATTAGCAGCAGCAGCATGTTGTCTGAGAACCTATTACATTTGTAGGTGCTTGGGTTCCACCGGCCTGCTGGGTGGGTTTTCCTGGAAGTATAAGAAGCACTAGGTACTTGAAGTTTCTGTCAGCAGAGGAAAGAGAAATGTAGATGCTTCTGTTTCCTCCTGTGTTCATTCAGGCATTACTAATCAATCAGGATATCTTTCCCAGAATCCCTGTTTAAGCTTGCAAACTTTTCTCAGCACAGTGTTCCAGGTGATTGCTTCCAGTTAGTGAGAACAATGGCTTCTCAGCCTTCTGACTAAGGTCAAGTGTAGTACCAGTTGGTTAGAGTAGGTGCTTGAGATCAAGTTCAGTCACTCTGTCAACCTCTGCCATCAGCATCCTGGTCTCTCTGATTTCAATACTGCAACCTCCGCAGCCCCAGTTATCTGCTACTGTGTTTTAATGCAAATGTGGCCATACCTGTTCCCTTTAGTGACCTCCTATTGCTTTCCAAATAGAATCCAAACTCATTACCAGGACTTGAAAGATTGTACCTGACTTGGCTCCTGCTCACCTTAATGGCCCTGTCTATGTCTCTTTCTGCCCTTGCCTCCTCTCTGCTTGTATTACCTCATTTTAATTCTGGGAGGACACCATGTTTTTCCAATCCTGGGCTGGACAGATCTAAGTCCTTGTCTCCCCATCACCCTTGGGAGAGAGCTTGGAGCAAGGAATTTGATCTGGAGTTGGAGAGATAATTCAGTTGGAAAAATGTGTGTCTTTCAAATATAAAGATTTAAGTTCAATCTCTAGCTCCTACATTTAAAAAAATGGGGCTGGAGAATTGATTTGGTAGTTAAGAATACTATTTGCTCTTGCAAAGCACCTGGGTTTGATTCCTGGCATCCACCTGGAGGCCCACAAATGTCTGGAATTCTAGTCCCAGGGCATCTGATTCCCTCTTCGGGCCTCCATAGGCGTTAGGCGTGCACATGGATATACATACATGCAGGCAAAACACTCATGCACATAACATAATTAAATAAATCTAAAAAATGAAAAGCAAGAATTTCATAAAATACACTTATAATTCCAGTGCTAGAGAGGTGGATCCAGGCAGATCCCTAGAGCTCACTGGCATTCCAGTGAATAACCTAATTGGTAAATTCCAGGTCCTTGTGAGAGACTGTCTCAAAAAGCCAAGGTGAACAGAAACTGAGGAATGACAGTCAAGGTTGTTCTTTGGCCTGAATATACGAAAAAAAATTTTTTGATCTCCCTGAGGCTATGGAGAGAAAGACTTCTTTTTAACACCTGGCCTGCTGTGTAAGTTACCTCTTCACCATGGACTACAGGGGCCTCCAGCGAGTCCTCTGTGCGCCATGCACTTCCCCTTTCTATGGGTGCTCACTTCTCCCCAACTCTGAAGCTCTTGCCGGATACCTCCTCCTCATTACTTGGGGCTGCACATATCTGTGCCACTCCCTCCCAGAGGCCTTTCCTGGCCTTCCCATGGAGGTAGCCCCTGACAGCTCCTTCCAGCATCTGAGCTGTGTTCTCTGTTGTACATGTCATAATGGCATGGGAATACTGGGGCATCTTTGGGAGCAAAGGAGCCTTTCTCAGTCTGTAGTGCTTAGCCTGAGAGGCTAGGGTCCTGGAAACTCAATGGGCATCAAAGGCAATCTCAGTTAGAGGTTCCATGTCTGTCTCCCAGATTCAAAGATCAAAATTTGTTGGACTATGGATGATGAGTTTTCTTAAACATTTATGTATTTTTATTCATTTTATAGGGCACATAAGGGAGAGAAAGAAGGCAGAGCTCCTGTAGAGCAGGAGGGCCTGGAGTAGGTACCATAGAGCCTCTGCTTTGCAGTTAGTAAGGCTCAGTGGATGAAGGAAGGGCATGGGATTGAGCTGTTCAGTCCACTGTTCATTCCAGGGGTTGAGTTTCTTGAGGTTTCCACATCATGGCTTCCAGGAAAAGGCTACTCCTCTGGGGAAAAGAGATAAGGAAGGGCTGAAGAGATGGCTCAGCAGTTAAGAGTACTGGCTGATCTTCCAGAGGACCTGGGTTCAATTCCCAGTGCCCACATTGTAGATGTAACCAACCGTCTTATTAAATAAGAAACACAGAGCCAAGGCAAAGATAAAAGCCCAAGAGGTCAGAGCTAGGAGCCTTACCGCTTGCCACCAGCTAGCTTCTCCCGCCAAGAGACCTCTCCGAAAAAAGGAGCTACTTCCTGTGCGTTTGTCTTATAAAGAGTTCTTGTTCTTCCTTCTCATTGGTTGTAAACCCAACCACATGACCGTCTCATCACTGCCTATCTGTAAGTCACTCCAGGTCTTCTATGGTTGGTATTGAGATTGAAGGCGTGTGTCTCCAATGCTGGCTGTATCCTTGAACACACAGAGATCTACCTAGTTCTGCTTACCAAGTGCTGGGATTAAAGGCGTGCACCACCACCGCCCTGGCTTTCCCTATGGTTTGCTAATAGCTCTGACCCCTAGGCAACTTTATTTATTAACATACAAATAAAATCACATTTCAGTACAAATAGAATACCACTATACCACATGGCAGCTGACAACTGTCTATAATTCCAGTTCCAAGGGATCTGACACCTTCACAATAATGCATATAAAGTTTAAGAAAAAAAAAAGTCCCTAAAAGAGATAAGACTAGACTGCCTTCCTGGCCATGATGAAACCAGAGATACTTCTGGCATGTTTGGCCTCTGGCAAGGATGAGTCCTGGATACTTTGAGGGCATTTCTAGCTTTTAGCCAAGAAAGAAGCTGATCCCTTCTCTTTACTCTGAACTGCCAATTTCTGTCTCCTGTTCTCACCACTTATCTGCAGTTACTTTAATTTGTTCTTTTACTGTTTTTCAGACTCTTAGTGTGCAAGTTCTGTGGTGGCAGGATTCCCATTTGTGTAATTGGTGCCCACACTCAGTACCAGAGCTGTGCCGTGCACAGTGTGTGCAGTAAATATGCTTTGGCTGTATGCTTGTGTTTGTGAATGATGGGGTAGGGAGGAGACCTGAGAAGCAAGGCCTGCTTTGACCTGAAAGCATATTGCTTTGTATCTATGGTACACTATGGACATGCGTGTATTCACAGGAAAACCAAGAAGACTTTGGTCTCCCAGGGTCAAGTGGCCAGTGGGATCCAGAGTAAGTCTGCTATTGCACAGATGTGCTACATCAAATTCATCACATGACCCTAGACAAGTATTCTTGATACCATTTAAAAATCTTGGAAATTCCCTTTGAGAAATGTCCTTTTAGAAGGCCATGTGACCTTTCATAAATTAAAATGTGTTCTATGTTCTTAGTGACCTTTCACCATGGGAATTTAATAACCTGTGAAGTGAGGAGTGGTAGACAGACCATCTCCATGGGATAATGTTCATGACCAGATCCAGAGGGTTGTCCTGTGCTGGTCAGGAGGTTCCCTCTGTAGCTCTGTCTTCACTGGAGAGCTGGCTGATGTCTCAGATAGCCCTGGCCTGTCTCACAGTGGGCTCCATGGGGCAGCTTAGGCAAACACCTTCACTTTTTTCTAGGACAGTATCCAACTAACTTTGTCTAAAAGAGACACATAGCAGGTGTTTTTGACTTAGTTGGCCAGGCAGGTCTTGGTCACAGTTTCTAAACTTTATTGTTAAAGGGCCACAGCATTATGTTAACAAGTGTAGTTGTGTGCCAATAAAAGTTTATCAACAAAAGCTGGGATCAGTCCAGATTTTGCCCAAAGGCTGTAGTATATATACTCCTGTTGGAGGATTTCCAAATTAAAATGAAAACACAAATAGTGTAAAAGTTAGATTGCTTCCATTCATTGTCTGTTTTCAGTGTGTTTTAGAAGAGATGATTTTTTAAACTGGTCCGGACCTGCTGTTTAAACCTGAGAAACAATGTTGGTTTGGGCTTCTTGTTTAGGCAAAGTCAAACTGTGATTTATCATGTGCAAAAAGAGCTTTTAGTTTTTAAGTAAGCACAATGTTCTCTTTGTCAGAAAGCCACCTGCCGACCCTCAGCAGTGCAGGGACAGGAGCCCTTCTTCGGGCAGTACCAGGATCATAAAAGCCCAGGTCACTGGGTTTCAGTGACAGTGCTTGGCACATGGCTCCTTGCCCTCACACAGGTGGTAGAGGGTGCATTCAACCATAGCACAAGTTCCAGTGTGCACTGAGACAGATCAAGTCAAGCTGCGACATGGACAATTTAAAAAAAAAAATCAACAGTTTTATTTAAACAGGCGATTGGATCTCCTGGGACTGGAGTTAGTTTTGAGTTGCTCTGTGGATGCTGGGACCTGAACACAGGTCCTCTGCCCAAGAACAGCAAGTTTTCTTAACCACTGAGTTATCTCTCCAGCCCCTAAAGTGGACAATTTTAACAGCTTTGTGAACTAATGTGCAAGTGATAGGCCTTAAGTATGTAAATGACCTTTCTTAGCATAAAGTTGGAAAAAATGCAAACTCTTATTGAAATGAGGTGACTGCTCAGCTGCTTCAGATTGATTTGGGTTGTGTCTTAGTTTTTTTTGTTTGTTTTTTCAAGACAGGGTTTCTCTGTGTAGTACTGGCTGTTCTAGAACTCACTCTGTAGACCAGGCTGGCCTCGAACTCACAGATCCTCCTGCCTCTGCCTCCTGAGTGCTGGGATTAGAGGCGTGCATCACCACCCAACATCTTTGTTTTTATTGTCAACTTGATACTAACCTAGGAATCATCTGGGAACAGGGACCCTCAATCAGATTACCCTGTGCCCATGTCTGTGAGAGATATTCTTGATTGGTATTGGAGCGCTCATCCCATCTCTAGGCAGGTGGGCCTTGGATATCTAAAAAGACTAAACACAAGCCAGAGAGCAAGCCAGTAAACAGCATTCTTTTGTGGTCTCTGCTTCGGTTGCTGCTTGAGCCCATCCTGACTTCCTTCAACTATGGATTG
Source organism: Peromyscus aztecus (assembly GCA_902168405.1). NCBI lineage: Eukaryota > Metazoa > Chordata > Mammalia > Rodentia > Cricetidae > Peromyscus > Peromyscus aztecus. The sequence continues at coordinate 45,977 of CABHPQ010171705.1, read as the reverse complement.
TAACCTGGGAAGTATAAGCCAAGTAAACCCTTTCCTCTGCTAAGTTGCTTGTAATCACAGTGTTTATTACAGCAACAGAAAGTAAATTAGTATAAGCTGCAAGTAGTACTTGTGTCTAAGAATAAGAGTTTAGTGAACAATCTCCACAGTGAAAATTTCAAAGCACTGATAAAACACAGTAGACACACACACTCACACAATGGAATGGTATTGTACACACACACACACACACACACACACACACACACACACACACACACAAGAATTGATGTTGTCACGGTGGCCCAAGCCTGCACCCCAGCTTTCAGAGGCTGAGGCAGGAAGAATGCCATGAGCTTGAGGACAGCCTGAGTACAGAGTAAGCTCTTGCCTCAAGGCGTCCACACTACTCTTTCATATACCTATCTAAATGCCAATGTAATACTCTCTGTAGAACTAGACATAACCAATGCTAACATTTACACAGAACAACAGAAAACTGAAGAGTCAAACCCATCTTGAGAAACATATCAAAGCAGAAGATGTTCTACTACTTGACTTTGAAATATTACAGTATGGTATTAGCATAATAGACCAATGGAGAAGAGTCAAGAACCCAGACATGAGCCACATGTAGAACCTACTGATATCCAGCAAGTGCTGAGAACACCTAGAGAAAGGGCGGTCTCATTAATAAATGGTGCTGGGCAAATTCAGTATCTAAGTGCAGAAGAGTGAAACTAGATTCCTGTTTCCACCAGTTTCAAAATTCATCTCAAAATAGATTAAGGGCATAATGTAACACCTAAAACTTTGAAACCATGAGAGTAGGACATGGGAATGGACAGAGTTAATGCTGCAAGGATTTTTAAAATAAGACCCCAAAAGTACAGTCAGTATACGAGGCAAAAGCAGGAAGTGAAATCACATCACACTGAATGGATTCTGGGTGGTAAAGGGAAAAGCAGTATGAAGAGACATCATAAAGGATGAGAGAAAGTATGTGGAAGCCATACTTCTGACTAGACTTCAATATCCAGAACATATAAAGAACTCCAAAAAGGTCAGTAGCAAAAATAAATGACCGTGGTTAAAATCCAGGCAGTAAACTTGAATAGACTCAATAGATTTAGACTCAATAGACTCGAAAGAAGCTGTAAGTCAGGCATGGTGACATATGCCAGTAAGCCTAGCACTTGGGAGGCAGACACTGAAGGCTCATAAGTTGAAGGTTAGATTGGGACTGGGCTAGAAGCTGTCCCAAAACAAAAAGCAAACATGAAATGTCTAACAAATGTATGAAAAAAATTAGCTAAATGTCATTGTGGTGATTTGAAAAAAATGGCCCCCAAAGGGAGTGGCACTTATTAGGAGGTGTGGTCTTGCTGGAGTAGGTGTGGCCTTATTGGAGGAAGCATATTACTGTGGGGGTGGGCATTGAGGTCTCATATATGCTCAATCCATGCCCAGTGAGACAGACTACTTCCTGTTGCCTGTGAGTCAAGATGTAGGACTCTCATCTCCTACTCTAGCACCAGGTCTGTCTGCACACTGCCTTGCTTTCCAACATGATGATAACCTCTGAACTGTAAGCAAGCCACCACAATGAAATGTTTTCCTTTATAAGAGTTGCTGTGGTCATGGTGTCTCTTCACAGCAATAGAAACCCTAACTAAGACAGTCATCCATCATTAAATGGAAATAAAAACCACATTGAACTAGCTCCCTGACCCCTGGTAGTTCTGGCGAGGATTTAGAGGAAAGGTTGCTGGGGATGTAAATCTCTATCTGTATGGAAATCATTATGAAAGTTTCACAAAAATGAAAAGTGTAATTATGCTATAATTTAGCAGTCCCACTTCTGGGTTTCTAATTAAGATCTGTATGTTGAAGAGACATCTGCTATCCGATGCTTATTGTAGCACTGGTCACAATCACTAAGAAGTGATCACAACCTGTGTGCCCAGCCATTGATGAATGGATAAATAAAATGCATATGTTTACAATGGATTAACATTCAGCCATAAAAAGGATGGAATCCTGTCATATGTAACAGCATGAACAGAACCAGAGGCTATTATGTTAAGTGAAATATGTCAGGCATGGTAAGATGAGTATTATGTGATCTTAGTCATGTGGTATCTAATATTTGATCTCAGAGAAGTCAAGAGTAAAGGTATGGCTACCAGAAGCTGAGATGGGGTAAGGTTGAAGAGGATTTATAGATTGCAGTAATGCACTGTGCATTTCAAAAACCGGGGGAAATGTTTTGACTGTAAAGAAATGTTGAACAGCTAGGTGTGATGGTGTACACCTTTAATCCCAGCACTTGGGAGGCAGAGATGGGTGGATCTCTGAGTTCAAGGTTATCCTGGTTTATAGAGTGAGTTCCAGGACAGTCAGGGCTACATAGAGAAACCCTGTCTTGAAATCCCTCCCCCACAAAAAAAAAGAAATGATAAAACATTTATTAGAGTTGACATATCTCCTGATTTAAGCACCTAGAACACATACCTGTATTGAAACATCATATGATCTATCCCATTAACATATATAATTTTTATGTTTTTATTTTATTATGTTAAACATAAATAAAAAAGAAAAATGAGTAAAAGACCAAAAAAGAGGGACTGGAGAGATGGCTCAGCAGTTAAGAGCACTGGCTGATCTTCCAGAGGACCTGGGTTCAATTCCCAGCACCCACATGGCAGCTCACAACTGTCTGTAACTCCAGTTCCAGGGGATCTGACACCTTCACACCAATGTACATAAAATAAGTTAAATAAAAATATTTTAAAAGACCAAAAAAGAAAGGAAAATTTGTTTTTCCTCTTAAGTCAGAAGATAAATTGGCTGTGACATATGCTGGTTAAATAGACTGTTGAATTCCCTTTCAGTCAGTGTCACAGTTTAGTTCTGTCATACCAGCCCCTAGAAAGGGTGAGGGCTCAGTGCTTCCTCCAGACAGTCCTTTATCTGTCACGAAGCCTTTTCTGTTGCTCTGTGGCCTGCGTGATAATCAAAAGCAGAGTGATATTCTGTCTTGGGGCTTTTTTTTTTTTTTTT